>JAWPHD010007060.1:0-134964 GCA_037043455.1 Cyrtodaria siliqua | reverse complement strand
TACTTTCGTTTTGCTCCAATCTTTACAGTCCTACCTATGAATCTTAATAGCGATGAAAGCTTGGGTAAGTTAGAAAAACAAATATCGGATTATAAAAACGCTATTACCCTTTTTTGAATGAGAGCGGGGAAAAGGGCTATATTTGCCTTGTTAACACTCTGGCATCTCCAATTTGCATCGGATTCCGATCTTTACCAAACTTAGCCAGAATATTAATATTGCTAAAAGCTCGGGCGAGTTCATAAACCAACTTTATCGAAAATAAACTCCAGTTTTGGCCCTTGATTTATTAAAATATGCTATATGTTTGCTATGTTAATATATGTAGCTTCCCACTGTGCGCTCCACTTGTAAGTGAGAAATTATCGATTCTTACGGATACGGGAGATATGCTGTACTGGTTCCAGGAAAAGTGGGTGGTCTGCTGCCAGCCCTTAAACAATCGACCGTCATATATAGCCTAAAAGTTATTTACTGAAAATGGCGTAAACCTCATCCAACCAATCAAACATGGTTAATATGTAAATACTTCGTTTTGTCGTCCGATCTTTTTACCAAACTTTTTGAAATATTAATATCAATAACAGTTTGGACAAGTCTGAAGACCAGCCATATCTGACGCAAACCGATGCTCTACTACCTCATTTGTAGAAGACAGTGAGGATAAACAGATAGGAACTAGTCCTCTGAAGACCAGCCATATCTGACGCAAACCGATGCTCTACTACCTCATTTGTAGAAGACAGTGAGGATAAACAGATAGGAACTAGCCCTGTGACATAACAGCAGAGTTATGACCCTTGAATTATTAATCATATCACTCCCCACCCACCAGTTTTGTTTATTGAATATTGTATTGTATGAAGATATCTAGTTCATATGTGAAAGCTTGGTTCAAAACCTAGCCCATTCGTGAACACTCGACCAATCCCTTCATTCTTCGGGATCATGGTTTAAATACATTTTTGTTTTACAAAGTATGCAAATGGGTCGGGCCACAAGTTCTTACAACATTAGTTTAGGCCCTTCCCAAGACAATTTAAATTACAAAGAACAATTATAATGTTATAACTATGGCTATAGTAAATACATTAAGTAACAATGAATACAGAGAATAAATTAACTAAAGTTTACTAATGTTGCCGTAAACAGTTGTCACAATAGTTGGGTGAAAGAAAAGAGAAAAGAAAAGTGTCGATCTCAAAGTGCAGCAGGATTTTAGAAGGCTCACAGGGGTTTGTGTATAAAAAAGCCAATACAAAATCAAATTAAAAAATAAATGTTATTTAAATTAGCTTTTTGTCAATATATACTTACCAAAAATAAAAGTATCCCTTTTTCTGCTGGTATTCCCATAGGCCAGTTTTTGAGGGCATAGGACAGCGCTTTAATTAAACAATGTTTGATGTTTTTAAGCATTCTTCACCGAGTACTAAATATTCCTTTAAACAGTTTCAAATTGTGCCAAGCAATATTCTTTTATGGATAATATGGAAACCTTAAAGGTATTGGGGGTGGTGGTGGTGGTGGTGGTGGTGGTGGTGGTGATGGTGGTGGTGGTGGTGGTGGTAGGGGGTGGGGGGTGGGGGGGAGGGAGGGGGGGGGGACAATGTTTGATGTTTTTAAGCACACTTCACCGAGTACTAAATATTCCTTTAAACAGTTTCAAATTGTGCCAAGCAATATTCTTTTATAGATGCTATGGAAACCTTAAAGGTAGTGGGATGGGGGTGGGGGTGGGGGTGGGGGGGGGGGGGGGGTGGGGGTGGGGGTGGGGGTGAGGCACAGGCGGTAATTTGATGATTTTTGATAATCAAAAGCTGCTACCTACACAATCGGTGTTGGGTTTTTCTGTGATGTTTTTCGAAAGCAAGGTATATAGAATATTTTCTTGGATGAATTGAGGTAATGTTTGTAGATTTTATGTGGTTTTACCAAAAATGCATGGTTTAAGAAAAATGGGAATAACTCCCTTGTGTACTGAACGTTTAAAAAAATCTTTTGTTTGGACTATTGGTAGTGGTCGATCTAATTATTCTATTACATCATTGATAATTTCCTGTTGTGCTGTCTATATAATAAGGGAGAGAAAAGGGGGTACTTTTTACTTTTGCTCAGTATATATACTGAAGTTCTAACGCTTAAAAATGGGCCAATTTTTGTAAGAGATTACATTTTCATAACAAAACATCAGTATAGTAATATTCAATGTGAGGACGAAATTAGCATTTTCGTTCAGAAAGACGACAATCAGTCAGAATTTACTTTGAAAATCGTATTCATTTCATCGAAAAGAAGAATTGTCCGAATAACGTTAGTTTTATTGGGCTAATTCTTTGCTTTGTTTCACATGTTGTTTTAAGTACAGAGAATAACAAGAAAATCCCAGATGTTTGGACCATATAAGCCCGAAAATATGTTAATCGACGCTCCCACATTTAGATTTTCTCTGTAAAGTCTTATTTATTTCATATGCACGCTTAGTTGACGTAAAAATGACGTTTACGTCTATTCTCCGGAAAGTAATTAAATCATGGCTTTTTCAGAAGGAAGACCCATGCATTTCGATTAAGCTTTTAAAAACAATAAAGAATGCAACATTTTATGGGAATAAAATGATATTTAGAAATATGTGTGGCGCGTTAGAACTTTGGTAAAGTGTATATATTATATGTACGTCATACTATGATGCATACTGAATACAGTATTCGATACAACCACCCATACTCGGCTGGAGTTTTAAAGGGGCTTGCCTAAATAATTTATCACTAAAAACGTTTTGAGAGGAGCATACACGTCAGATGCAGATCCAAGATTTTGGTTTGCGTTTATGCGGTTTTAAACGTTGGTGATAAATGGCGTAATCCATGAATCGCGTTAGTGTTTTATGGTAAATTTGCCATTGATTTTTCCATTTACTACCGCCGAAACCGAATAAACAGCGAAAAAATGCGAATTAATTCTTGTATTTACATTATTTTCCCGTCGATACAATAGCATCAGCAAATATTCTAATGATAACAAAAAGTAAAATAGAAACCACTATTGTCAGTGTTTTTTCATGCAGTGGACCTTTCTGTTAAGACACACCGGATGCAAGCGCAGTGTCCGCATGCAGTCTATACAGTTCGTTCACCTCCTTAAAGTGGAATTGCCGCTTTCTATGCGTGCGCAGCCGAGCGTAAATAGTCCCACCTACTTGAAAATGCAGTATATTCGAGATTAAACGCTATATTGTTTCAAATGAAAGTATCAAGTGAATGGAAAAAGTATTAAATTAATTAAACCAGTTTGAAAAAAATGAATTTCGATGGTATGAAAGATAGTATGAAGCAAATGTCAACTTTATTAGGTGAGGCTTAGAACAGAAAGCATGGCGAATAACTGGTCGTTTGTAAAAATGATATATTGCTCTCTAAACCATCTCATCATATAATGTATGCCGACTAGTTTAATAATTAAAAAATATTGATGGTTTGCTGTTTGGTTGAATGGTTGTGTACGTTATTTTCATCACATGTTAGGTTATATATGACGGTCGATTTTTTGTTGTAGTGGCAGACCAACCACTTTTTCCTACAAGTTCACGTAGTGTCAATAATAAAGTACATTGGCCTATATATAGTGATGCGCAAACGCTTGGTCGAGCATTCAAGGCGTATTGCCTGTTGCGAAAACCCCTCTGTTTTAGTCGGTATTCCTTATCGTAATCCTTACCGTAATCGTTACCGTAGTTAGTTGTACAGGTCCACTGAGGAGACAACATTTAAATGCCTTTAAAGATACTAATTCACGAACAAATTTTAGTCGTACGTCATTAAAAAATAAATTTGCTCGTCTGATGCTATTTGTTGACTTTATAAATTAAACTTCAGGTGTTTTTATGGTTAAACTTTACTAACCATGTTTTAGCCCATTCAGACATAATTTGCAAGTCATGATTTAAGATACCTTCCATATCTTCTGTGTTAGAAGTTGCGACTGAAAGCGAGCTATCATCGGCAAATAATCTAGTAATGCTTAACATATGCTCAGCGATATCGTTTATGTACATTAAAAAGAACAAAGGTCCGAGTACTAAACCTTGCGGAACGTCAGCTGTTATTATTTTTAAATCTGATTTGGCATTTCCTATAAAGACTCTCTGTTTTCTATTGGAGAGGTAATCTGAAATCCATGATAAAAGTTTGCCATCGATACCATTTTGTTTCAGTTTAAATAGTAAAGCTTTCCGCCAAACGCGATCAAATGCTTTAGATATATCAGGGAGTAAGTATTCAGGGAGGAGAAACGGATCGTTTTGCTGTTTTATGTTGTTGCGCGTGTGTTTCACTACTGCGTGAAAATGACTACATCCGGTTGTTTCGCGCGTGTGTGAAAAACAGCAAATTCTTATAAATTATTACACTTACAAACTCAATAAAGGTGCGAAATGTAAATATAAGTATTATTTATTCACACTGTGTCCTCTGATACAGAGCGTGTATTGGTTTGCATGTATAAAAGCACATTTTACCAGACGGTTCCGTGTAACAAAGATGGCGCCACTCTGCGCCAAATAAAAATTAGTGACAGTGTATAGCTATTGCAAACGAGATACGAGACTACGGGTTATTTAGGCATTAATAATAACAAAAGGTGAATAGTAGACATATTTATCTTTGTCAAGAAGGTAATTTCATGATGGTGATTATAAGACAAAGCCTAAAAAGAGGTGATGAAAATGTGCCTTTTGAGATATCAGCTGAAATTATTAATTTTTCAAATTAATATTGGTGTGGAGCTATTGCAAACGAGATACGAATTATGGGTTATATTAGGCATTAATAATAACAAAACGTGAATAGTAGACATATTTATCTTTGTCAAGAAGGTAATTTCGTGATGTTGATTATAACAGAAAGCCATAAACAGAGGCTGTAAAAACTGCCTAATTTGAGATGTTGGCTGAAATGTTAACTTTTCAAATGTAACGCGCTTACGATCGATTTACCTGTATCGATAAAATAGTAAATGGCGGCGTTCTAGCGCGACAACATAAATCGATAAACTAGAGCGTTTATGAACCCGTTTCTCCTCCCTGTATACTTACTCCCTGGATATATCAGCAAAGACAATACACATTAATTGTTTTGCATCAAGTGTTTGGCATATTTGATGATAAATATCTAATAGTCGGTAAACTGTGGAATGACCCGGTCGGAAACCGATTTGGTTATCAAAAAGTAAATTGTTAAAGACTAAGAAGTTAAAAACATGTTTAAAAATAATTGTGTCTAAAATCTTTGCAACGAAATCGGTATATAGTTACTTGGGGGAATTAAGACTCCCGCTTTAAATAATGGCATAACAATAGCACATGTCCATAAGTCGGGATAAATGCGTTCATCAATGGAGAGATTAAAAAGTATAGAGAGTGGTTTTGAAATGGTATTAACTGTTTCTTTCAACATCCTATGAATTATTTCATCCTTTCCACTAGCCTTGTGCATCACTAAAATCTTAATTATACCTACAATTTAAAATTCCTGTATATCATCTATAATCTCGAATTAGATCGGTGAAAAAACTGTGGCAATTTCGCCTCTGAGTCATCAACAGTCGATATTGATGCAAAGTAATCATTTAAGCAATCAACTTTTTTCTTTATCAGTAAATAAGTAAATCACTTCACCAGTATCTAATGTTGTAACAAGTGGTGGAATAACTTCCGAATTTTTGTTTGACTTTATAAAACGTTTTAAGATTTTCCAGTATTTGCGTTGATTTATGAAATTTGCATCGTATATTATATCTTCCAAATTGCTAAAGAAATGTTCCTTTGCACGCTTTTTTAAATTATTTTCTTTGTTTCTTAATGATTTGTAAAGTGTCCAATTCTCGGGTGTATTGGAACTGATAGCTTTTTTGTTTTTGCCGGTCGCGTTTTCGCGTGTCACGTCTTAGTTCGGAATCGTACCATGGTTTATCATTAGATCTAATCGTAACACGTTTTGACGGAATACATAACTTAACTAAATCTATAAGCGTACTTGTAAAACGTTTGCACGATACGTAAACAGAATCTTCGTTTAAAAAAAACTCCAGTCATGAGTTAACAAGAGCGCATTAAGTTTATCAAAATCAGCTCTAATCGTGAGCGAAATTCACGGGCACTGGCTTAACTTAGAGTAGAAATAAAGTACACAATTATGTGTAAAACGGTCTAGAAATTCGAACACGTTCAGCTCAAAACACGAGCTTTAAAAACAGAGCATGTCGTAATATATTTACCAAAATAACTCACAAATCAGGATCATGCTACCTCCTAGCATAAATAAATTTTAATCAAAGAAGTGATCGAGATATTGCGAATGAAATTACCCATGTTGGATTAGAAACAGCAGAGTTATGGCTCTTGAATTATTCAGAAATTCTTTGCTTTGTTAACACTCTAAAATCTACACTTTTCATCCGATTTTTACCAAACGTTTGCAAAATCTTAATATAAATAAAAACTCGGAAAAGTTTGAAAATCAGCAATATTTGACTCTTAACCTATCACACACCATGTCCTCCTCCTGTCCTCACATCCCACATCCTTACCCACCTCATGCCAGTTTAAATTTGTTTGTTTGTGTGTGTTTTTTTGTGGTGGAGGCAGACCACCATCTGTTCCTGGGTAGAACCTGTACACTTCCCGCCATCCGTAAGAATCGACACTTCCAGTGGGAGTCGAACCCGCACCGCTGAGAGCCGAGAAGGTTTACAACGCAACGTCGTTAACCCCTCGGCCACTGAGACGCTATATGCAAATTTAAAATAAATATATATTACTTTTTTTTTAAGTTGCCCCGAGTAAAGCATAACGCGTGGACAAATTCAAAAGCTAGCCATGTCAGACTAGCAGAGTTATGGCCCTTGAATTAATGTTTAGCATGGAAGCTTAGTGTTTTACCTGATCCCCCAAACTGCTGGATGATCATAAAAAACAAACGTATGGAGACACTATACAGCATTAAACCAGTAGAGCCTCTTGTTTTACTTCAATTTCGAATAGGTCGTTCCACTACTTTAAAGGCTTTGAGTATCGTTTAAGCACCCTTAGGGTGTATTGTCTGCTTTTTAATTTAGTTTTTTGACTGTTACGAGTGATACGCAGGCTTCATAATCTCTGCTCCCCACTATATTCCATTCTGTTTATTTCGTCTATTGTTTCCCCGTTTTGAAAGAAAGCATTTTGTTAGAAACTGGGAACAAACCCCGCTGGCCATGCAATGGAATGCACAAAATAAATTAAAGGTTCATGTTCAACGTCATTCGCATACCATCTTCGGAATATAAATGGCTCAAATGTTCGTACTATTGACATTTTAAATATTGGGTTTTGCGCCGGCGGGAGCGGTAGAAATAATGTTTGCCCATGTTTATATCAGCCTCAATCATACCAAGCTTCCTTAGCCGGATAGTCTAAAACTGTCTCGCCTCTCACTGCTGCGGGTTCAAATCTCACTGGGAGCTTGACTTGTCGACAGTGAGAAAGTTCGATGCTTACGTATGGCGGGAGGTATACTGTACTGGTTCTACCCAGGAAAACATGGGGTGGTCGGCCTCTACCACTAAAAATCGGCCATCATTTATGGCCTTACATGTGCTAAAAATTACGTAAAACACCATCTAACCTAGAACATACCGCATTATTGAAAGACAGGAGTAAGGCAGATAAGAGAGAATTTGCAGTGTTCATAATCAATCTATGGAGTTATATCCCCTTATATCACTATATTATACCTATAAACATTTGAAAAAGAGAACTTTTGATTCGAAACAGTAGACACAGAACACTTTATTTGTTAGTGAATCTATGCTGTATTCCCATGTATGCTGTATTTCCATGTATGCTGTATGTTCATGTATGCTGTATGCCCATGTATGGTGTATGCCCTCGTATGCTGTATGCCCATGAATGTTGTATGCCCATGTGTGCTGTATGCCCATATATGATGTATGCCCATGTATGCTGTATGCCAAATATGGTGTATTCCCATGTATGCTGTATGCCCATGTATGTTGTATGCCCATGTATGCTGTATGCACCCGTATGCTGTATGCCTATATATGCTGTATGTCCGTGTATGTTGTATGCCCTCGTATGCTGTATGCCCATGTATGCTGAATGCCCATGTATGCTGTATGCCCTCGTATGATGTATGCCCCCGTATGCTGTATGCTAATGCATGATGTATGCCCTCGTATGCCGTATGTCTATGTATGCTGTATACCATGTTTGCTGTATACCCATGTATGCCGTATGCCCATGTTTGCTGTATGCCCATGTATGCTGTATACCAATGTATGATGTATGTCCATGTATGCTGTATGCCCATGTATGTTGTATGCCCATGTAAGTTGTCTGCCCTCGTATGCTGCCCTCGTATGCTGTATACCCTCGTATGCTGTATGTCAATGTATGCTGTATGCCCATGTATGCTGTATGCCCTCGTATGTTGTATGCCCTCGTATGCTAATGTATGATGTATGCCCTCGTATGACGTATGCCCATGTATGCTGTATACCATGTATGCTGTATGTCAATGTATGCCGTATAACCATGTATGTTGTATGCCCATGTATGCTGTATACCAATATATGATGTGTGCCCATGTATGCTGTATGCCCGTGTATGCTGTATACCCATGTTAGTGGTATAAACGTGTAAACTATATGCCCATGTAAGTTGTATGCCCACTTAAGTTGTATGTCCATGTAAGTTGTAAGTCCAAGTATGCTGTATGTCAATGTATGTTGTATGCCCAAGTTATGTGTATGTCCATGTAGATTGTATGCCCCTTAAGTTGTATGCCCATGTAAATTGTGTATCCTTGTATGCTGTATGCCCTCGTATGGTTTAAGCTTATATATGCTGTATGCCAATGTATGCTGTATGGCCATGTAAGTTGTATGCCCATGTATACTGTATGTCAATGTATGTTGTATGCCCAAGTTATGTGTATGTCCATGCAGATGGTATGCCCCTTAAGTTGTATGCCCATGTAAATTGTATATCCTTGTATGCTGTATGCCCACATATGTTGTATGCCCTCGTATGTTGTATGTTTATGTATGGTGCATGCCCTTTTATGCCGTATACCCATGTATGCTGTAAGTCCATGTATGCTGTATGCCCTTGTATGAGGTTTGCCCATGTAATGTGTATGCCCGCGTTACTTGTATCCCTATGTTATGTGTATGCCCTCGTATCTTGTATGTCCATGGAACTTGTAAGCCCTCGTATTATGTATGTCCATGTATGTCCATTTTATGTGTATAACCATGTAATGTGTACGCAGTCGTATTCTGTATATGCATGTAAGTTGTATGCCCATGTATGCTGTATGTCCATGTATGCTGTATGTCCATGCATGATGTATGCCCATGTATGCTTATGTCCCTGTATGATGTATGCCCATGTATACTGTATACCCATGTATGCTTATGTCCATTTATGTCGTATGCACGCGTATGCTGTATGCCAATGTTATGTGTATGCCCGAGCAAAGTGTATGCTCATGTCTGTTGTATGCCCACATAAGTTGTATGCCCAAGTAAGTTGTATGTTCGTGTATGCTGTATGTACATGTTACTTTTATGTCCATATATACAGTATGCCCATATCTGATGTATGTCCATGTATGTCGTATGGCTTTGTATGCTGTACGCCCATGTATGCTGTATGCCCTCGTATGCTGTATGCCCATGTATTTTGTATGCCCATGTATGCTGTATGCCCCCGTATGCTGTATGATCTTGTATGCTGTATGTCCTTGTATGCTGTATGCCCTCGTATGCTATTTACAGGTGTATGCTGTATGCGCATGTATGCTGTATAAACATGTAAGATGTATGCCCATGTATGCTGAATGCCCTCGTATGCTGTATGCCTGTGTATGCTGTATGCCCTCGTATGCTGTATGTCAGTCTATAATGTATGCCCTTGAATAGTATATGACCATGTATGATGTATGCCCTCGTATGTTGTATGCCAATGTATGATGTATGCCCATGTATGCTGTATGTCCTCATACGCTGTATGTCTTCGTATGTTGTATGTCCGTGCATGCTGTATACCCATGTATGTTGTATGACCAACTATTCTGTAAACCCATGTATGCTGTATACCCATGTAAGCTGTATGTTCATGTATGCCCACTTAAGTTGTTTGCCCAGGTAAGTTGTATGACCATGTATGTCGTATGCCCATGTTATGTGTATGCCCTCGTATCTTGTATGTCCATGCAACTTGAAAGCCCTCGTATGCTCATGTATGTCCATGTAATGTGTATAACCATGCAATGTGTACGCACTTGTATGTTGTATGTCCAAGTAAGTTGTATGCCCAAGTATGCTGTATGTCCTTGTATGTTGTATGCACATGTATGCTGTATGTCCATGTAAGTTGTATGCCCATATATGCTGTATGCCCATGTATGCTGTATGTCCGCGTATGCTGTATGCGCATTTTACTTGTATGTCCTGTATGCTGTATGCCAATGTTATGTGTACGCCTGTGCAAAGTGTATGTCCATGCAAGTAAGGTTGTATGTCCATGTATGCTGTATGTCCATATATGCTGTATGTACATGTAAGTTGTATGTACATGTAAGCTGTATTCCCATGTATGATATATGCCCATGTATGCTGTATGCCCTTGTATGTTGAATGTCAATTAATGTGTATGCCCATGTAATTTGTATGTAACTGTATGTTATATGCCCATGTAACTTGTATGTCGTTGTATGCTGGATGTCCTCGTTTGCTGTATGCTTATGTATACTGAATGCCCATGAATGTTGTATGCCCATGTATGCTGTATGCCATCTAAGTTGTATGCCCTCGTATGCTGTATGACCACGTATGATGTATGCCCACGTTATGTGTATGCCCTCGTATCTTGTCCATGCAACACATGTAAGCCCGCGTATGCTGTATGCCAATGTATGTCCATATAATGTGTATAACAATGTATATGTATGTCATCGTATGCAGTATGTCCATGTAAGTTGTATGATCATGTATGCTGCATGCCCATGTATGCTGTATGCCCTCGTATGCTGTATGCCAATGTATGATGTATGCCCTCGTATGCTGTATGCCTTCGTATGTTGTATGTCCAAGCATGCTGTTTTCCCATGTATGCTGTATACCCATGTACTAGGTTGTATGCCCATATATGCTGTATGACCATGTATTCTGTAAACCCATGTATGTTGTATACCCATGTCAGCTGTATGTCCATGTATTCCCACTTAAGTTGTTTGCCCATGTAAGTTGTATGACCATGTATGTCGTATGCCCATGTTATGTGTATGCCCTCGTATCTTGTATGGCCATGCAACTTGTAGCCCTCGTATGCTGATGTATGCCCATGTAAGGTGTATAACCATGTAATGTGTACGCACTTGTATGTCCAAGTTAGTTGTATGCCCGTGTATGCTGTATGTCCATGTATGCTGTATGTCCATGTAAGTTTTATGCCCATATATGTAGTAAGCCCATGTATGCTGTATGCCCGCTTATGCTGTATGCGCATGTAACTTGTATGTCATGTATGCTGTATGCCAATGTTATGTGTATGCCTGTGCAAGGTGTATGCCCATGTAAGTTGTATGTGCACGTAAGCTTGTATGTCCATGTATGCTGTATGCCCTTGTATGCTGAATGTCAATTAATGTGCATGCCCATGTAATTTGTAGGTTACTGTAAGTTGTATGCCCATGTAACTTGTATATCGTTGTATGATGTATGCCTTCGTTTGCTGTATGCTTATGTATGCTAAATGCCCATGTATGTTGTATGCCCATGTATGCTGTATGCCCATGTAAGTTGTATGCCATCGTATGCTGTATGCCCACGTATGCTGTATGCCCACGTTATGTGTATGCCCTCGTATCTTGTATGTGCATGCAACTTGTAAGCCCTCGTATGCGGTATGCCAATGTGATGTGTATAACCATGTATATGTATGCCCCCGTATGCAGTATGTCCATGTAACTTGTATGATCATGTATTCTGTATGTCCATGTATGCTGTATTCCCATGAATGATGTATGCCCATGTAAGTTGTACTTCCATGTAATGTATATGTCTTCGTATCCTGTACGACCATGTATACTGAATGCCCATGTTTGCTGTATGCCATGTATTCTGTATGTCCATGTTTGCTGTATGCCCATTTATTCTGTATGCCCATGTATGATCTATGTACATGTATTGTGTATGTCCATGTAACTTGTATGGCTATATTATGTGTATGCCCTCGTATGCTGTATGCCCATGTAACGTGTATGCCCTCGTATGCTGTATGCACATGTAAGTTGTATGCCATGTATGATGTATGCCAATGTTATGTGTATGCTTGTGCAAAGTGTTTGTCCATGTAAGTTGTATGCCCACGTAAGGTTGTATGTCCATGTATGCTATATGTATGTATGCTGTATGTCCATGTTTGCTGATTGCCCATCTATGCTGTATGCGCTTGTATGTTGTATGCCCATGTATGCTGTATGCCCATGTAACATGTATGTCCTTGTATCCTGTATGCCCATGTATGTTGTATGTCCAAGTATGATGTATGTCCATGTATGCTGTATGTCCATGTATGCCCTATGCCCACGTAACTTTTAGCACATGTATTCCCATGTAACTTGTATGCCCATTTAACTTGTGTGCCCATCTTTGTTGTATGCCCATGTACGCTGTATGGCCATGTATGATGTATGCCCAGGTATGCTATATGTCTGTATGCTGTTTGTCCATGTTTGCTGTATGCCCATCTATGATGTATGCGCTTGTATGCTGTATGCCCATGTTTGCTGTATGCCTGTGTACGCTGTATGGTCATGTATGATGTATACACATGTATGCTATATGTCTGTATGCTGTATGTCCATGCTTGCTGTATGCCCATCTATGCTGTATACGCTTGTATGCTGTATGTCCATGTTGCTGTATGCCCATGTACACTATATAACCATGTATCCTGTATGTCCATGTATGTTGTATTTCCATGTATGCCCATGTATTCTGTATGTCCATGTATGATGTATATCGATGTATCTGTACGCCAATGTAACTTGTATGCCCATGTAACTTGTATGCCCATGTTGGCTGTATGCCCATATACGGTGGTTTGCCCATGTATGCTATATGCCCATGTACGATATATGCCCATGTATGATATATGCCCATGTAACGTGTATGACTATGTATACTGTATGACTATGTACGCTGTATGCCCATGTAAGTTGTATGCCCATGTAACTTGTATGGCCATGTTATGTGTATGCCCACGTAAGGTTGTATGTCCATGTATGCTGTATGTACATGTAAGTTGTATGCCCATGTATGCTGTATGCCCATGTATGATCATGCATGCTGTATGCCCTTGTATGTTGAATGTCAATTAATGTGTATGCCCATGTAATTTATATGTAACTGTAAGTTGTATGCCCATGTAACTTGTATGTCGTTGTATGCTTTATACCCTCGTTTGCTATATGGTTATGTATGCTGAATGCCCATGTATGTTGTATGCCCATGTATGCTGTATGCCCATGTAACTTGTATGCCCTCGTATGCTGAATGCACATGTAACTTGTATAGCCATGTTATGTATAAGCCCTCATATGCTGTATGCTCATGTATCCTGTATGTCCTCGTATGCTGCATGCACATGTAATTTGTGTGCCCATGTAATGTGTATGCCCGTGTATGCTATATGTCCTCATATGCTGTATGCCCAAGTAACCTGTATGCACTTGTATGACCATGTATGCTGTATGCCCTCACATGATGAATGCCCATGTATGCTCATGTACGTTGTATGTCCATGTATGGTGTATGCCCATGCATGCTACATGTCCATGTATGCTGTATGTCCACGTTTGCTGTATGCCCATCTATGCTATAAAAAATTATGCCCTTGTATGATGTATGTCCATGTTTGCTCTATGCCCAGGTATGCTATATGCCCATGTATCCCGTATGTACATGTATGCTGTATGCCCATGTTTGCTATATACCCATGTATGCTGTACGTCCATGTATACTGTATGTCCATGTATGCTGTATGCCAATGCAACTTGTATGCCCATGTTTTCTGTATACTCATGTATGCTGTATGCCTATGTATGATGTATGTCCATGTTTGCTGTATGCCCTCATATGATGTATGCCCATGTAACTTGTAAGCCCGTGTGTGTTGTATAACATTACAAAGGGCAATAACTTGTAACTTAAATGAAAACCTTTGTGTCATGTTTCATTCCACAGTCTCATAAGAAGTTTTCAAGTAATGCTCTGGACAAAAATTATAAGTAAAAAATTCATCTCATTGACTATCAGTATGCAAAGTTTCATTCCAGTCCCATTAGTAGTTTTCAAGTTATGCTCTAGGCAATAAATTTGAACAGAAAAGAGGCACCTACTTGCTCCCACAAAGTTTATATGCATGTAAAAATCTAAATTTATAATTTAACTTAATTCTACAATTGCGAGGAATTGAATGTGTTGCCTGAAGTACTTGGAGAGAAAAGTCTAGATGAAATGAAATTACTGTCATTTTTGCAGTGAAGATACAGACATAAAACCAAATAGGGTAAGCAAATATTTGCATTAAGGGCACCAGTTAGCATCAGTAAGACATATGACTAAACAATATAAGCTACCCTCACAGCAAGTTTCATTCCAAAATCTCATTTCTAGTTATAGCCGGAAACCATCTTTCTATTTCTTTTAACAGTGACCTTGACCCCAGTGACATCAAATGCAATCCCGAGCTTCCTTTCTATATAAGCTACCTAGACTTCAAGTTTCGTTCCGTAGGTATATCATTCCTAACATTATTGAGCAGAAACCATTTTTCTATTTTTAATGACAGCGACCTTGACCCCATTGACCTCAAATGCAATCCCAAGCTTCTGTTCTACATAAGCTACCTACACAGCACGTTTCATTCTAATACATCATTCCAAACTGGTTACTGATCTGAAATGGAAGTGTGATTGTCGACATACGACAGACGATGCCCTAAGGCGACAGACAAAGAAAAATCTAAGTGTACGCTATACCATCGGATCCCAACCAGACCCCCGTAGTACATACACCCTGAAAGGCATCTAAAAAATGAAGATCAATTGTCCCTTTTTAATAACACAAGACTACGGCAGATTTCCGGTTTTATTTCCACCGAATGCTAACGTGCATAAACATTTTATACTTTTATATTCTCATAAGACTAAATTTGTAATTGATTGGCCCGAGTATCTTCCTGGTCGATAGATTACTGTATACTTTACGTAAGTCGAGATTTTCCATGCTCAATAATAATCATCTACATAACTTTATTAAACTATCAAAATACCTAAACCATTTCAGTTAAACTGAACTTTGGTATGGTGAAATTCTAGTGTACAATCAACTGTCATACTGTCAGCTTGATGAAACGGGATATGCTGTTGACATTACGCAATAAAAAGAATATAGCCTAACATTCTTCAATTATCCAACTGTAGACTATTATACCATCAACCAGTAGACAGAATCTTAAATAATAATATTATATTATCTTATATAGACAGGATTTAATTGAGTTGGATTTATGCATTTAAAATGTTAACACTTAAAACAAATTTCTGGTCAACAACATACGTTAAGTAACTTTCTTTTGTGTATATTTTATTTTGTCCAGTGTTTCATATACATGTATAAAACATACATTTAGGCAAACAATTAACATACATATATAAAACAACTGCCAATATAAATGTAATTTATACAGAACAGAATTAAATTTCAAATATAGAAGAAGAAAATGCTTCATTCACCTCGTAATAGGTCTAGTAGGATCGTGGCCATCCCCACACAAACCTTACAATAATTTCAATAATTTACAGTAAGTCATAATGACTCACGAGCAAATTTTTTAAATAGTAAATTGTATAATAACATATATGTCAAATATTCAATGGCAGAAATCAGTGTAACTATACATTTAACAATTTTTAACTAACACAATAGTCTATATATCACTCACCCATGGATGTGTTCTGTATCCAATAATTTATCCTATTATATGTAAAGTATTTGAATTGAAAGCATATATGTAGGTGTAAACTATTACATATACATTCATATATTCATATATATATATATATATTTAAAAATTGCGACTCTTCATTGAGTAGAAGATTACTTCTTCATTCAAAAGATTTGTAAGCGTAAATTGCTAACATTTTTACATCACAATTATTTTCTGATTTAGACAACTCTGTGGTTTTATGTATTTTACTGTGATTCAGAAAACACAATTTAAAATAACTTTTTCTAATGTTTTTATATAACTTGCATTCAAATAAGAAATGGAATTCATCTTCAAGTAAATAGCATGTGGTACATTTTTTATTCTCTCTTGTAGTTAATATCATTAATAATCATAACTTTCACATACGGTCCACTTCCGGTAGGTGAAAATAAAGGGGTTTACTCGGACTTGATCCTCAATCTCTATATGAAAAATGAAAATATTAGACCATGATTTAAACTAAATGTATCCAAATTGGTGTTTTAAAATCAGACAACACCAAAATAAGATGCATAGATGTACACAAAAAATAAAGCTTTTAATATAATTATAACTACAAACTAGTTTTATGAAGGGCTAAAGTCGGTTGAGCACCAACGATAAACACCGAGTTTACCCCCTACCAGAATGTGGAGGTATTTTATTTTATTGGTCACTGATTGGTCAAATTATTTTGATGATGTCATGTGAAAGTTATGAATTGGTCCTTATCTGGTTGCGGAGTATCGTAATCAGGTCATGGTGACCTGACCTACTGACCTTACGATGTACATCGGTGAAGGTTTTCTTTAGGATCCAAATGAAAACGTGTGACAAATAGGATGGGTCAAATTCTGACCACTTGGTTCACCATTTCAACAAACTTGATGCTATACATACATAATTTTACCCCAGGTTCAATATTTGTACAATCTTTGTCTAGGATCAGTAGATGATGGTACATGCAAACTATCTGATTCAAAACGTGTGGATTCAGACAAGAAGATTTTTAAAGTTTTCTGATATAGTTATATAGGGAAACTGCCCTGCCCCCTGGCGCCATGTTTTGGACAGATCAACCTGGTTTGAACAATTTTAATAATTAATTATTTTGAAATCCATCAAGCAGTTTCAGACGAGAAAATTTTTGAAGTTATAGAAATATAGGAAAAATAAGCTCTGTCCCCTGGCGGCCATGTTTTTTGACGAATCAACCCAGCTTGGACAATCTTGATAGAGGCCCACCCAAACATCATTTCTGTGAAATTAATTTGAAATCCAGCAAGCGGTTTCAGACGAGATTTTTTAAGATTTCCTTATAGAAATATAGCAAAAATAAGCCCCGCCCTCTCGTGGCCATGTTTTTTTGACGAATCAACCCGGCTTGAACAATCTTGGTAGAGGTCCACCAAAACGTCATTTCTGTGAAATTATTTTGAAATCCATCAAGCGGTTTCAGACAAGAAGATTTTTAAAAGCTTTGGGATATAGTTACATAGGGAAACTGCCCTGCCCTGTGGCAGCCATGTTTTTTGTCGAATCAACTCTGCTTGAACAATCTTGGTAGAGTCATTTCTGTGAAATTATTCTGAAATCGAGCCAGTAGTTTTAGAGAAGATTTTTAAAGTTTTCCAACATTTTTTATTTCGGTGCATGAATTTTCATAATTTTAAAAATCTTGAGAGAAGACCACCCAAGGTTCATTCCTGTGAAGTTTCGTCAAGATTGGCCAAGCGGTTTCAGAGGAGAAGTCAGTTAAATCATAATTATGTGGATGTATGCACGCACGGCGGAAGAAGGGCGTTCACAATAGCTCACCCTTGAGCACGAACCTTGAACACTTCGTGCTCAGGTGAGCTAAAAATGTATGATCATGTCATTGAAAATTGACATTTGACCTAATGAACCTAAAATAAATAGGGGTCATCCACTCACAGTGGACAGTTTACCCATGAAGTTTGAAGTTATGAAAAAGGAAAACAAAAAAAACAAATTGTTTACGGATTGGAAGAAAGATTACATGCAGCCCTAACAATGACATTGCCGGTTCTCTATCGGAGCTACAGCCTTTAGTTACCTCCAAAAAAAAGTCTTTCTTTTTGAGATGTTTAAGCATTACAAATATGGAAAAGGCTGTTTACCTTATTTAACTCAATCAAGGGCAAATTTGGAGAAAATCTGAAACCTTTAACTGATATTGTCGCTTATTTTTCAATAAACAAGGGAAATTACTCCATAATACATAACAAAAGTTTGCTCATTGTTGAACTTGCCCAAGATCTTATTGAAACAACTGAATTGGGGTTTTAAGGCGCACCAACATTTGAAAGGTTATATGGCGCCTAACAGGAATGAACATGCCAGGCTCAACCTCCATGTTCATCGAGATAAAATATGGAGAACGGGCCTAGAACCTTCTCACCCTGAACTGCAGAGTTGCTGCAAATTCTATTGTAGACACTCCATTTACGCTGGAGCCACGTTTATTGTTTTTCTGCCACTGCTCTAGTGATATGAGCAAGATGGCACCTGAAACAATGCAGGGGTCATGAGTTCATGACAAGATATGCATCAAGACATATTATCATACATATCATTATACTTGTGTTAACAATAAATTATTCACTGTTAATAACAAACCCATTCAACAAATCATGTTTGACTTTTATTCCAACTGCGAAATAACACAACTCAAACAGGGGAATGCTCTTCTGGTTCTTAAAACAATATAGGAAAAGAGACGCAAGGAATGGTTGTATTAAGTTATTCATTCTATTTGTATTTGTGTGTGTTTTTTTACAAATGTTGTCAATATCGGAGGAAACTAACTCTAAACAAAAAGTGAGCACCCACAAAAATGAAAACCCCATCCACAATAATGGTGCAATTTATTGTATTGACCTCCGACCGTCACCCCAGGGTAGGACATAGAGCTGAAATATTTATACCTGTCAGATATCATTAAAATAAAAGTATGTGTACAATTTGATCCGAAAAAATTAGAAAACAACACTTCGAGAGTAATTAATTGTATTTGACCTTTGAACTTCACCCCACCCAGGGGTCAAATATTAAAGGGACACACGATAATCTTGATTTTTTAAAAACACCCGCCATCCAGCTATTTTATTCCTGTTAGGCACCATATAACTTTCCTTTCATGTGTTGGTGCGCCTTAAAACCCAATTCATTTCAAAAAGATCTCAAACTTTAATTGGTGGGTTAAAGGTCAAAGATCAACAAAGTACGAAAACGTGTCCTTTTTTTTTCGCGATTTTCACATCAAACTTTATAAATACATTTGATATTAAGAGATGCAGCCCATATCGGGGAGGTTTTAAAGTGACACACGGCAATCATGAGTTTTATGGTACATCAAAACAAAAAAGTAAATGGCAACAACAGGATTGGAATGAACAGTCCAGACCCCCTCTCTATTTACATCAAGATAAAAATATACAAAATGGGCCTAAAACACCTATGGAACTGCAGAGTTGCTGCAAATTCTGTTGTAAACAATCTATTTTTCGCTGCAGTCATGCTCATTGTTTTCTGCCACCACTAATGTAGCACATGAAACAAAGACCTTTAATGAACATGAATTTGGGGAAATTTTACTAATCTGCCTGGGAACCTCATGTGGCTGCATTCATCAAATACATTTTGATTTGCTAGAAGTTAACATTTTTAGTTTACTAGACCACCGGTCTAGTAGTTGTCTAGTAGAGTAAAACCACTAGACCTGCTCAAAACTTACTAGCCCAATATAACAAGGTATATTGTACTGATTGATTTTGATTTCAGGAAGTAGTCACTACAGACTTGTTTTTTGAAAAATAATTTTTAGCCGTGGCGGCCATCTTGAATTTCCGGCCGATCCGATCTGAAATTTTGCTAGGATCAATAAGACATCAAGAGCAACATTCCTGTGAAGTTTCATGAAAATCCGTCAAGTAGTTTCACAGGAATAGTCGCTACAAGTTTTCATTATATAACTCTATGTACAGTTGCTGCCACGCGGATTACGACTAATCCCACTCATCGCGGCGATTTTATCTCACCGCGGACACACTGATTTTGTCCCCGCGATCCGCGGACAGCCCACTCATCGCGGGGATAATACATTTTTTCAACCGCGACACAATCACCGCGATCTGTTTTGATTCGCACACCGCTTTACCCGGTGTGAAATCGCAGGCCATCGCCATGATTTATCTTCAGTATCAATGTACAATTGTGCAGTCAATTTAATGCATTATTATTCAATAACTATTAAAAACCCGAAGCAGAAGACAATTTTATTTTTGTTTTCGGAAAATTCAAATGCCCGGATAATATATACTGGGTCACGATAGTTATATGGCGGTTCCTATTACCGACTTCGCAGTGACTGAACATAAAATTCAAATAGTAATTCTTATACTGCAAATTAGAATTATATTTTTAATTAATCGTTATTTTAACATATTTTACTATTCTGCTGTTGGTTAATACATCGATGGGTTCTTTAGTCAGAAATAATCCGAAAAATTGTAAAGAATTCCAGGTCATAAACCCGTTATTAGTGCCGCCTTGTTAATAGGTACACACATCGCAAAGGATTGTGGGTAGCCAATTTATGTCCGGAGAAGAGAAATGCGACTTTTGGACAACAAAAACGAAAAACACACGTTATTAAATGCATTAAAAGTTTGAAATACGTATTGCTTCCAAAATTGTTCATTGTATTTATCATTTTTATTACATTTTTCATTGATCCGTGCTCTAATTTCCCCGCGAATCTATCACGGAGATTTTGCAAGCGCGGGGATTTTTACAGTCGCGGGGAATCCCCGCGATATTTCGGGTGACAATCCGCGGTACGATCGCGGGGATTTGTGACTTCGATTGAAAAACGGCCGCGGGGATGCTGCGAAAAAGTCGTAATCCGTGTGGCAGCAACTGTAAACAAAGATGGCCGCTGACAGCCATGTTTAACGTCGAATCAAAATAATGTTTGACTCTGATAACCATCATGTCATGCTGATCATTTTACAAAAAGTCCCATATCAATATCACTTATAGTTTTCAAGACGTAGTCGCTACAAACTTCTTTTTTAAACAAGAGGTCAATGACCTTGAAGCTCTACTGATTGATTTTGATTTCAGGAAGTAGTCGCTACAGACTTGTTTTTTGAAAAATTATTTTTAGCCGTGGCGGCCATCTTGAATTTCCGGCCGACCTGAAATTTTGCTAGGATCAATTAGACATCAAGAGCAACATTCCTGTTAAGTTTCATGAAAATCCGTTAAGTAGTTTCACAGGAATAGTCGCTACAAGTTTTCATTATACAACTCTATGTAAACAAAGATGGCCGCTGACAGCCATGTTTAACGTCGAATCAAAATAATGTTTGACTCTGATAACCATCATGTCATGCTGATCATTTTACAAAAAGTCAAATATCAATATCACTTATAGTTTTCAAGATGTAGTCGCTACAAACTTCTTTTTTAAAAAATCTAATTTTAGCTGTGGCAGCCATCTTGAATTTCTGGCCGATCTGAAATTTTGCTTGGATCAATTAAACATTAAGAGCAACATTCCTGTAAAGTTTCATGAAAATCTGCGAAGTAGTTTCAAAGGATTAGTCGCTACAAGTTTTTACTATATAACTCTATGTAAACAAAGATGGCTGCTGGCAGCCATGTTTAACGTTGAATCAAAACAATTTTTGACAAGGACCAACATCATGTCATGCTGATCATTTTACAAAAAGTCCAATATCAATATCACTTATAGTTTTCAAGTAGTAGTCGCTACAAACTTGTATTTTGAAAATCTTTTTTTAGCCATGGCAGCCATCTTGAATTTCCGGGCGACCTGAAATTTTGCTAGGATCAATTAGACATCAAGAGCAACATTCCTGTGAAGTTTCATGAAAATCCGTCGAGTAGTTTCAGAGGAGTAGTCGCTACAAGTTTTCATCATATAACTCTATGTAAACAAAGATGGCCACTGGCAGCCATGTTTAACGTCGAATCAAAATAATGTTTGACTCTTATAACCACCATGTCATGCTGATCATTTTACAAAAAATCCCATATCAATATCACTTATAGTTTTCAAGATGTAGTCGCTACAAACTTCTTTTTTAAAAATTCTATTTTTGGCTGTGGCGGCCATCTAGAATTTCTGGCAGATCTGAAATTTTGCTAGGATCAATTAGACATTAAGAGCAATATTCCTGTAAAGTTTCATGAAAATCTGTCAAGTAGTTTCAAAGGAGTAGTCGCTACAAGTTTTTACTATATAACTGTATGTAAACAAAGATGGCCTCTGGCAGCCATGTTTAACGTTGAATCAAAACGATTTTCAACAAGGACCAACATCATGTCATGCTGATCATTTTAGTAAAAGTCCCATATCAATATCACTTATAGTTTTCAAGAAGTAGTCGCTACAAACTTGTATTTTGAAAATTTATTTTAAGCCGTGGCGGCCATCTTGAATTTCCGGCCGACCTGAAATTTTGCTAGGATCAATAAGACATCAAGAGCAACATTCCTGTGAAGTTTCATGAAAATCCGTCAAGTAGTTTCAGAGGAGTAGTTGCTACAAGTTTTCATTATATAACTCTATGTAAACAAAGATGGCCGCTGGCAGCCATGTTTAACGTCGAATCAAAACGATTTTCAACAAGGACCAACATCATGTCATGCTGATCATTTTAGAAAAAGTCCCATATCAATATCACTTATAGTTTTTATGAAGAAGTCGCTACAAACTTGTTTTTTAAAAACCTATTTTTAGATCTGGCGGCCATCTTGGATTTCACATCAACATGAATTTTTGCTAGGATCAACTAGACTTCATGGGCAACATTTCTGTAAAGTTTCATGAAAATCCATTCAGTAGTTTCAGAGGAGAAGTCGCTACAAAAAAAAGTTTACAGACAGACGGACAGACGGACGACGGACGCCGCACCACGGCATAAGCTCTGCTGATCTCTGATCAGTAGAGCTAATAAAATCAGTATCCAACAGAGGCAATTGTTAATAATGCCCTATACTGTCATTACATACACTCTCCCTATATAATTTATTTCTTATTTGAATTATTTTTTTACTAGCCCATCGGACTACCCAGACAAATATTTGGTAGCCCGGCAGCATTTTTACTAGCCTCGGGCTACCTGACTAGTCCTACTTTTTGAGCCCTGGTTTTTATAATAATTTAATTGCCGAATTCATAATGATAACGATTTCAAGAGCACTACATGTACTGGTCGGGGGCCACTTTCCATCACTTTTGCAAGCATAAAACTCATTTGTCAGACAAATCTATGTATCCTGACAATTTTTACTCTAGTTTCTATTAGGTTACTTCTTCCTGGAAATTTGACACCAAAGAATTTTGCTTTATATCAATTATCGAAGTGGCACGTGACTTTTTTTATAAATAGACTTAAACTGAGAAATCATTTTGTTTAGAAGCCCAGTTTCCGTCATGTTTTTTATCGAGTGATAGATACAACGAGGTCATGATACAATAAAATTTTATGAACTAAAAACATGTTTGCAAGTCTATTCAACAATTTCATTTGTAAAAAATGTACGTTCGCATTGTTCCATCATTCACCTCGATCGCTATAATAATGCGCCTGGTGACGTCAATGTAATATGATCCACGACGACAATTTACACTATAACGATGGGTATCTCTGTGTAAAACAAATATATAAATGTACAGGTTGAACGAGTTGCTTCTCTTTGGTCAAAATATATTATCACAGTATATTTTAACTGCGTCTGCTGAAGTGTGATACAAGTATGATGTCATAATAGTTATATTTTAAATAATTTATTATGTGGCAGTATGCGCGCGCATCCCCAATGCCATATAAGGAAGTAAACACAATTTTCGGAGAAATCCCTTTCGTTTTTGTACCGCTTATTTATTTTTTGGTTGTTTCTTCTGTTTCCAATCGTCAGTTCTAAACATCTGTCAATAAATAACAGCGCTTAAGTAATTTGCAGTGTAAAAATAGTTGTTAAATGAGAATGACGGAAACTGGGCATGGACGGAAACTGGCCCCTAATCAGTACCACTAATTTCGAGGAAATCAAAGTAAATCATTTTATATGCTGGGCTCTTCATTTGCCTTCGCCAGTCGCCATAGGCGAAATCAAATTGCAAATGGCGAAACCTGAGTCAAGTGCTTTCGCCAATTTGGCTAAAGTCATTTTAACCCATGTAAACTGACGGCTGGTATTGGCGAAAGTAGTTCGTGGGCGCGGCCATGTTTTTCTGAATAATCCTTGACGGGTTCTCTGTGTTTACAGAAGAGCTAAAATCTATAGACGGTGTTACGACAATTGCGCTTTATATTACACACGGTTTATTTTACCTAGCGACGTCTAACTGCAACTCACTTTTACACTGGAGGAAAATTGTAAACCCAACAAGATCTTGCCGAAAAAACAACGCAAAACAGCGCGAAAACAAAACGAAGACGTATTATCAAAATGGTAATCCTATCTCCTACAAAGATTTACACCCTTTTAACTAAAATAATGACTTTGTAACTCCGTTAGTCAAAACTGAAAGTAGCCCATGATACGTACATGTAAACAACATGTAAACAATACATTGTCATCTGTTTTCGCGCATTGAAACCAAGCCATTTCTTACGAGTTGTACGCGTGGCCACACGAAACAGAACGATAACTATGTCATCCGTTTTTTTCCATCATGGGTACATGCTTGGTTGCTTTCTTGATTGATTGATTGCTTGATTGATTGAAGGGTTTCACGATGCACCAACATATAAAAAGG
This sequence comes from Cyrtodaria siliqua, assembly GCA_037043455.1. Classification (NCBI taxonomy): domain Eukaryota; kingdom Metazoa; phylum Mollusca; class Bivalvia; order Adapedonta; family Hiatellidae; genus Cyrtodaria; species Cyrtodaria siliqua. The sequence goes on along the minus strand of JAWPHD010007060.1, from coordinate 110,047 downwards.
TTATAAAAATGAACCTGCATACATGTATGCTTAAAATTGTATTTTCTTACAACATTCATCATTGGAACATGTCCCCAACTGTGACAAATAATAGAGGCAGTGGTGATAATAGAGGCAACATATTAAAATCAAGTTTTAACCATGTTCATGTAACCATCTTACTGTTAGAAACTGTCAAAGAATTAATATCATTCAACTTGGTTTAATATATATACATATATATTAATGGTAAGAAAATTATACAAATATGTAATCGGAAATTGTATTAAATTCTGCTAAAATGGCTAAAAAAGCTTAGCCAAAAATGGCTAAACAAAAATCCCATTGGCTAAAGAAAATTGAGGTGGTTTAGCCAAAATGGCTAAACATTTTTTGGTCCAATGAAGAGCCCAGATATGGGTACATTTCTTGTGATACGGAAAATAACTTTCGAGGTTCACCAACTGCCCACAAGTGCACAGTACTGTTGCAACACTTCAATGGGAACTTGCATTTAAATAAATAATAATTATTTTGTGTCTCTTGTAGTAAACAACAGGAACACAATTACCGAGTTAAGTCAAACATTTCGATGTGGTCACAACTGAAATGAGTGACTACCAACTGTGATCGGAGCTTGGCGTAACGTATTGATATGATGGGGTTTTCGTTATCTGACTCTTGTATAATATGACCAATCTTCTGTCCATTGGTGCTGATCTGCAGTACAGATGTGGGCCCAAAAACAAATAAATTGTTGTCACTTCCAACACAAACACCGTGAGCACCGCATATAGCATCGTCTGTAAATTCCCACAACTGTTTCCCGTGCTCGTCTAGACACACGACACCACTGGTCATACATACGTACAGCTGGGATCCATCGTTGCTCGTAGCGATGTTGTTGTACGAGTAAACAACACTCATAGCGATGTCCACATATACGAAAGGAAAACTATTATTAAACTGGCTGATGTCGACAGTTCGTAGATGGTTTCCCGCTGTATTGTATACATATATATACTGTCTATTTCTGCGTGTATACGGAACATACAGCTCACTTCTACTGAAGGCCAAACCGACACAAGTCTGCTCAAGCTGTATAAACCGCGTAAAGGTTAACCTCCCATGCACAGACACAAAATGTATATGTTTGTATGTAGATACAGCGGCTTCCATCTCCCCGACACAGCATACTTGCAACGGACTCTCTTCCATTTCACAGAAGTCAATCACTTTATAGGATGAATCTAAATATTTAAGTTTGTTGTTGTCATAATCCGTCAACAACATTGACCCGTCAGGGAACGCACATGATCCACCTATGTTACACAATCCAGTATCTTCCTTGATTTTCACACTAAAATTCCCAGCATGTGTGGCAGTGTATAATTGTTCTTGTAGTTCCGTGTCTGTGTGATCACCAGCCTCTAAAAGAAGTAACAGAGATTTCAAAAAAATACCAATTTTAAATGATATGAAATGAAAGAGGGTTTTACGTCCCTTTACCACATCTTATCAGCTTATGTTTGATTCAATTTTTGTATTCGTGATTATTTATTCGTATTCGCTACCCCATATTCATTATAGGCATCGTATTCGCCACCTAGTGTATTCGTTACAGGACAGCAACCCCAGAGGTAGATGAGATAAAGAAATAAGTTTCCCATCATACATGCCTCCGCCAGGGTGCAAACTCATGCGGGGCAGAGGTAGGGGCAGAGGTATGCAGCAACTCTGAATCTCGAGACCTTATCATACTGAGGCCTCTTAATCTTAGCTGATAAAAGTTGACAAATTATATTTTACACAAACGTCAGTAAAAAGGTCATCACAGTACAGGTATATATTTTATACATATACCTGTACCTTTAAAGGGACACACGGCAATCTTAAATTTTTATCAAACAACAAAATTAGCTTCTCGATTTAATAATTCACTGACATTTTTACTTTAAAGGGACACATGGCAATCTTGATTTTTTAAAAACTAGTCGCGTCCCGTTAGTTTTTCTACATAAATTGCATTTGTTCCAGCATTACTGTTAATTATAAGAATTATATTGGTTTTTGCATATTATTATTTTTGATATTATTGCACCAATAATATATTAAAACTTACAGTATAATCAGACGAAATAGTGAATATTACAATTTGATTTATTTAAATGTAACCAGGGTAAAATTAAAAATGATACTGCATATATTAATCGAGACACACATTTCAAACACTTCAAGATTGCCGTGTGTCCCTTTAAACCTGCTTGATATCATTAAATAAAATTTTGACTTTTCAATTTTCATCGTTATTTTACCAAATGTTGAAATATAGTATTGGTGCAATATTATCAAAAGTCAGTAATATACTAAAACAAATTGCTTTATACTATACTTATAATTAACATGATTAACATTAATGATTAAATTAAATGCATGTTATGTAGAAAAAACTAATGGGACACGGCAAGTTTTTAAACATCAAGATTGCCCAGCGATTTATTTATACACAAACTCTTTGGCATGTAGAATATCACCATTGTTTTTGGAAAAAAGTTTGGGCTAGTTTTAGTAAATGGTGGTCTGTAGTGCTGGGTTGACCCAATTTTTACAAAATCAGAAGGGCTTAACCCCACGACTCCTCATATTTGGTTATAGTTTTGTTAAATGGATTTTAAGGAATTTCTTCAAGTAGATTTTCTAAAATGATCAAAATCACTGATAGTCCTTCAAACACGCCATCATTTCTTTTACAGAAAATTTACTTAAATTAATACAGAACCACGATCATTCATGATATAACTGCTATAAATGGCAAAACAGCAATGTTGGTCATAGTTGGAAGAAGAAAGGTTGATTAAATGCTTAAGCTTTAGACTAGCAAGCTAGTCTTAATAATATTTCCAAAATTGTATGTAAATTTTTCTAAAATATTACATAATTATGTGACAGTGCTAACATTGTCATATTAACAAAAAAAAATTGTATAAAGTGTTTATTTATATTATGGATTTCATCTTAAACAGGGCCTTCAGTTTGTTTTTGAGTTACAGTGATAGTTTAACAATTAGGCGCGGTAATGATAGTTCTTTTTGTTGTATTGAGGACTGCTAAAAATAGCCAGTTAGCTAACCAAAGTTTATCACATGACATGGCTTCTGGGAGTCTAATAAAGCCATGGCTTATTTATCGTAATACGCTAGGTGTATTACGAGGGGCATTCATTATATAATGTGACTATACCTGCCAATTGAATATTACCCACAATTTCCTCGTGCATTTTGCTTTATGTTACGGTCCAAATCATTACCTTTCGAATGATATAAAACTTGTTAAAATCCTTGCAGTAGTTTGATTTGACCGTCATTGTGAATACTATGTATATTCATATATAATATGTATAATTATCATGATTATGGTTAATGAATTCAGCACCCAAATACTTGTTATATAAAAACTTGCTTTAGACTAGGATTAAGTGCCCGGGCCATATTCAAAGAAATTTGTGATGCTTATGGAAGTTATAAATTGTTTTATGTGAAATAAAAAGTGAAATAAATTAAACTTGAGGACAAGTCCAGTCCTGGAAGACCATTTAGTGCAGTGACGCCCAAAAATATCCAAAAACTGGAGAATTTATTAATAAAAGATGTGAGATTATCTACCAATCAGTTTGCTAAGTATCTAGGCATATCGACCGGATCGGTGTTTAAAATATTGAAGAAAGTTTTGAAGGTAAGACGAATTTCTGCAAGATTACCCACCTCTTAACTGAAGACCAGAAAAGTCAGCATGTAAATTGTTGAAAAATATCCAAAATTTAATCAAAGAGCATTTTCAAACTTAGTGACAGGCGATGAAACTGGGTTACCAAGTTTTTGCAAGATAATGATGTGACTGTAATTCCCCATCCCCTATATTCACCCCCTGCGACTTCTTTCTGTTCCCACAGATGAAGAAACATTTAATGGGCCGCAGATTTCGCTCAAGGAACGCTATAATAATAATTGGTTTTGCCATATTCCAGTATCTCCAGGGTGTCCCTGAAAAGGACTATGCCAGCGCTTTCCGGAAGTGAGTGAACTTGTGTATTTGTGTGAATGGGGAAGACTTAAAAGGGATGAAATAAAAATATTGTGGATATAATCGTTATGTCGTCTTTTGTAGTGATAGTTGCATTATATAATGAATGCCCCTCGTATAGAGATGCAAATAAGGGCCAAATCAGTGTTTGTGTACAGTGAAACATTTAGTCCCAACTAATTGCATGGTATATCATACAATGTTTTTTGTCCTGGCTCTACCAGATTTGGCCATGAGCTTCCTTATACTATTATCTTAAGGGCTGCAAAAGTAACCAATACATCTAAGGTATTTATTATTATTTGAAATCTTACTTCATAAAATGCATGTTAGCAAAGTTAAATTTGGTTTAAGGTGTCGCATTATATATAGCGCGAACGTGTTACAGCCGTGTAACTTAGCCCACAGCATGTAAACAACGAAACAACATAATTTCTCTTGCAAATTGCCACCGTATACAAGGTAAATTGACAAAATTAATATCTCTTAGAAGGTGTGTTATGTGATAAATAGAATCTTACATTCTTGATCGTGTATTATTGATATTAACAAACTTGTTGGATAAATACTCGGCAGAGCCTCATCTCCTATAATTTTATCCAACTTGTTCATAAATTGAAATCAATCGTACACAGTCACTCGTGTAAGATCCTCTATAAAACAGCAAATCACCCACCTACCTGCTATTATGGAAAGCCCTGCCTAATTGTCTGTATTTCAGTTAAATTGTTTAGTTTTCAAAGAAAATTACACCGTTTTATTGGCAGCAAATTCATTTTGCAATTATTAAATGTAGAGGATCTTACATGAGTGCCTGTTTAATATAGAATTTATTTTGGATAAAATTATATGGTGCTATGCTATGCCGAGCATCGGGATATCAATTTTATCCAAGTTTAATAAATTCATTACTAAATAGGCATGAATAATGAGATTCTATTTAAATATCCCATAACTCGAAAAATGCCTCATAAGGAACATGTATTAATATAAAGTTGATGCATGATCATGATGATGAATTTGTATCACTATGTTGACTAAATCTTCTCAGTGCGGCACCGAACAACTGAACCAACTCGTCGATTTCCGTAATCCGATATTTTAAACGTTACAAAAATCGAGAAGGCACACCCAGCTGAACGGAAACGACCGAACTATGGTTCTAACTTCATTTGCATATTTATATCACTAGCGTAATATGATGAATATATTACGGCTTTATTACACTCCCAGACTGAAAGTTGTGTGATAAATAAAACCTAGCATATATAACTTGGTCAGCTTAAAGCCTTTATTGATAACAAGAAATCCGTGGATTCACAGGTCTCGCCTAACGGGGGCTGGGGGGGGAGATGGTTATATTAACATTCTAAACAAATATGGTAAAGATCAGATAAAACATTAAGTAACTACAGATTTAACAAAGGAAAATACAATATAGCATTTTTCAACAAATCAAGAAGGGCCATAACCTGTCATTACTAACTAGATCTAGCTGACTGATATACCATGCTTTGCACAACTAGACATCATACTGAGGCTTCCTGCCAAATTTTGTAGAAATCCAACAAGACGTTTGAAGGTAAAAATTATAAGGTTATCTGCCCTTGCTTGGAGGGTCAAGGTCACTTTCACATTTGCTTTGTCACGTTGTGATGTACCACTCAAGATACAACTATAAGCAAAGTTTTAAAGGTCTAGTGCATACAGTTTTTGAAAAAGTGACCTGAACGCAAAAGTTGAACCTAAAAATTATTATCTGCCCTTTGCTTGGAGGGTCAAGGTCACTTCCAAATTTGCTTTGTCACGTTGCCATGTACCACCCAAGATACAACTATAAGCAAAGTTTGAAAGGTCTAGTGCATACAGTTTGTGAAAAAGTGACCTAAATGCAAAAGTTGAACCTAAAAATTAGTAAGTTATCTGCCCTTTGCTTGGAGGGTCAAGGTCACTTCCACATTTGCTTTGTCACTTTGGGATGTACCACCCATGATACAACTATAAGCAAAGTTTGAAAGGTCTTGTGCATACAGTTTGTGAGAAAATGACCTAAATGCAAAACTTGAATGTTGACGCCGCCGCCGGAAAAGCAACACCTATAGATGTCTCTTTTATTCTTCGAAAAGGCGAGACAAAATCTTGCCCACAAATAAATTTTGAATGCTTATCAGTGTTGTCTTAACCACTGACAGAGGAACCTTGAGGTCCAGAAGAAGTCAAGGGTGAGGTGGGCCCATGGAGAACGTAGAATGTATGCATGATTTGACACACATACGTTGTGTGTCTCAGGCCAAATGTTTGAGACTTGACAGGTATGAAACCTAATATATTTTAGATCTAATTAATGGATTTTCCATTTAATTCTGTAGACAAGACCCTTTCAGAGAATAAACTTTTGTACTTCTTCATTCTTTTAATCTTCTTGAAACTGTTAATGATTTCACTGTTAATATTCTGACACAAATGATAAATGGAAGTTCCTATCCTGACATCAACAGGCAAATCTTACAACAGATGTACTTTGTTTCTAAACCTACTGACGACGAGCTATATATTTTTAAAATCCAAACTCTGTAGACACCATATAAACAGCTTTAATCACCCTGACCAATTAAATTGAATATAATTGGGTTTTACGATGCTCCAACACATGAAAGGTTATATGGCGCCTAACTTAATGAACATGCAAGGCTCATCCTCCATTTACATCAAGATAAAATATGGAGAATGGGCCTCGAACCTTCTATCCTGCAGAACTGCAGAGTTACTGCAAATTCTATAGTAAACACTTGACCTTGAATGAGCATGATAAAAACTGACAAAATGAACATGAAGGGAGGGTCCTACCCCTCTGCCTATAACGGGATTTGCAGTGGTTGTATTCTACCCCGGCAACCACACGGGGACAGCCTGACCAAACCCAAAAACTGGAGCTTAAGCTCATAAAACTCATAATTCATAATACGCATATTCAGTCAGATGTATTTCAGCCAGTGAATGAACCTATACTTTTAATTGGAACATATATATTATTATATGACCTGAACATCAGGGTAGAGTTTTGAAAAAAGTTTTTATTTTTTTTAAGTGTAATTTTGCCATTATTTGGCAGGTTAAGTTTCTTTAAAACTGTTTAATATTCCTCATGATCAGGTTGCCTTTAACATACATATATATGCCTTTTTCTCTTTTTTTTTTATAGAGCATTATTGTTTTCTGGTATCATCATGATCATATAATAAAATCAGACTTACCTTTCATTTTTTTAGGTACATATGTTGCTGTTTGTTTTCTTGTCTCTTCATCATCACCCTGGTTTTACAAAAGCAAAAACAATTAAAGTACCGGTACATAACATTGTGTACATGTATTTCATAAAAGTAGATTCCAACAAAAATAACATACAAAGATGCAGTTTTCAATATATTCTCCTCCATCATCTACTTTTTTTATTTATGTTATAAAAAAGTATAAATAACTTCTAAGACAACCTCTAGGACAACAGGCTGACAGTCGCGTTTTTATGGCAGCACATAATATAAAATAATACCTATGTTTGGGGACTTTGACCTTGAACCTACTGACCCCAAATGTAAAGGGGGTTCACCCATTTGCCCATATTGACACCAAACGTGTATAGTCATCTTCTCAATATTGCCCGTCTTCCTGTAAATTCGTGCATGCATCTACAAATTGTGTCGAGTTATAGAGCAGCAGCGTTTTTTAATTATCAAGTCATTGTGACCTTAACCTTGAACTTGTTGAGACCAAATGACAAAGCATAGAAATCATGTTCTCCCCACCTTAGACAATTTATCTATCTTTGACGTTTCCTTCATGTGGCTACAATTCTTTGAGTTAGAGTGGTCAACGTTCATCATTATCAGGTCATGGTGACCTTGATCTAGAGCTTAATGACTCCAAATTGTATATGGATCATCTTCACACGATTGTGTTTACAGATGGACGGAGACCGAACCAGTATAAAACCCAACAACAATATTGTTTTGCTGGTTATTGTAAACATCTTACTTCACTTTCGCCGTTTAATTGGCCAAAGTCATTTTCGCCATGAGCCGTTGAATTACTGATGGAGGAACCTCCCTTCTCTAGTGCTGCTACTCGGGTTTCCAGCTTCTTCACAAGTGCAGTAAAACTCTGGGATTCTGCGCAATATGGATATATAAATAATATTAAATTCATTGTGACAAAAATTACATGATTTCACAGCTCATTTAATATACTGAAGCGAAAAAGAAGCAATACGGTAATTTCTGCAATACAGTCTATATACAATATGCTGTTGTTAATTGAATGGTATATGGCTATGTAAGACCTTTCCACTCGGAAAAAAAGAGAGATTAAAACAACACATAACTCAGCAAATAGTATTCCTTCAAAGTTTCATTATTGACAGAGTATGTGTTTGGCTCAAGCATTTGAGCAAACTTAGGATGCAAAATTTTGCAAACTCTTTACGTAAAATACAGTATTGAAATGGCTCAATTTTTCGAAGAGGAACTTCAACATTTATGAACTTCTTGTTACAAAGTGTACTGTGATCAAAACGTCTACAACATCACAGTTGTGCCCTTTCTCTAACTAACTGCAACTTTTTTTTTTTACAAAACATCTTGGGATATCTTTGGAATATTGGAATATTATGTTGAATTAAGTGTGCAGTAATATACAGTATAAAGCGGAAATTCCCGAGTTGCGTTTCTTTTTTGCTTCAGTATATAAAGGTTATCTAGGGCTGCTTGCAAAGAAAGGAAAAAGTTATAGAAAAATACATGTGGGCATTAAAACTGAGATATTTACAATAATTAAAATATAAAAGGATTAGAATGAACATGATGCAAGAATGGTATTCTTTATATAAACTAAAAGGGTACAGTCTATATCGAGCCCTATGGTGAAGTAGTCTAGATTTTTGATTTGACCAACACCAGTGTCACTTCGAAGAGATATTTGTACCTTACATAGTACTTAATATTTAATTTTTGTCATTAACAGTCGGGATGCACATTGTAGCGACTACAGAAGGAAAAATCGCCACAGATGCAACTTAATGATTAGGCACATAGAACATGTAGAAACTGCAGAAAGATACCTCTGTGAGAACGGCCTGAATCCTGTACACAAAAACTAAGTATTTGGTATACTGACACTATTTTTTGACGACAGTGTACGTATAATGTGTTTTCATCTTTAAATAGTGTGTCTGTGAGGCTACATTTTTCTGATTTCTATACATGCAAACTAGTATTCTTTAAACTGCAGTTACCTTTCTTGAGTCTGTTGCTCTCAGCCTCCAGACTGCCGATACGGCTAAGGACCTTCTCAGCAACAGCACCACTGGCAGACTGGGCTCCACTACCCTGTTTAAAAACACTAAATATACTGTACACTCTATGTTACAAAGTCAGAAAGTTCTGAGTATAAGCCCAATGATGAGCAGTGTTTGTTTCTATATATTTTGGGAATAAAACCCATAGCTTCACAACTGGAAGTTTTAGCATGATTTTTCTTATAATTTGGAAAAAGTACTGTAAAATAATGATTCATTTCAGAATTGTACCTTAATACTGTTTACAATACACCAAGGTGAACAGAGGCATTTATAAGTGTTTCACACGCAATACTGTCATTTGGATATTTTTTCTCTCAAACTTGGAAAACTATATATGCTTTGGCATTGGGAATCTGATAAAACAACAGCTACAAAAACATCCAAAAACAAGATACTCCAGTATTGCATGGCAATACAGGATGTCCCCTTCTGGTCAGATGTGACAGTAAATGTTTTTTGTTGGACCAGACCAAACAGAAGGCTATGATTTAGACAAATAACAAAGGTATGCTATATTTCGTAACCGTAACAAAACAAGTTTGAGTACATAATCTTCCTTACAAATATGTAAAGAATATATCTACCTCACTTTTTTTTTTTTAAATCCAGTAAGCATGGTACTTATTCAAACATATTCCACATATATAATACAATAAGTAATAAAAATACATACATGTATACGCAAAGAAATTAACATCAATTTCATGGCAATGTTGTGATAGATTAAATATATTAAATTATTCATGTACATTATCAACTGCGTTGTTGTTTTTGATCAAAATGTCTGGCACAACCTAATTTTACCTATTATAATATGCACTGCCGTTCCGGTCTCAGTTACATTTCAAGTACATAATAAGTCACCTAGGAAACAATAAATGCATGTGAAATAATAAATATTCTCCTACCTTTTTATCCTTAAATTATATTTGCGAAACCTAATTTCATTATTCTACAAGCTCAACGTAAACAGAAACAAGAGGCCCAAGAGGGCCTGTGGACGCTCTAATGGCTAACATGGCTCTTATAACATCAATGAAGCGAGTGACTGCCATTTACGTTTTTTGAAAGTTTCGGGCAAAAAACAGCTTTTAAAGTAAATCAAGGGCCATAACTAAAGAATCTGGTAGAGTTTGGTAAAGATCAGATGAAAAATGAAGGCCATACCGTATTAACGAGGCAAAATATAGCATTTTTAACTAAATCAAGAGCCATAACTCCTCTGTTACTGGTCCGACTGGTCCAACATAGAGCTAAAAAAAAAAAAATGGAAAAAAGAAATCAATAATAATAATAATTAAAAATAAAAATTAAAATTAAAAAAAAATAAATAAATAAAAAAATATATATATATATATAAAATAAAAATAATACTAATATAAAAATAAAGTCATAAAATCTGGTAAAGTTTGGCAAAGATCAGATGCAAAATGAAGGCCCTATCGTATGACGAGGCAAATTATAGCATTTTTAACAAAATCAAGGGTCATAACTCCGCTGTTACTGGTCCGATCTGGCTGGTTTTCGAACTTGACCAAGCTTTCATAGACATTAACAATCTGATATAGTTTGGTAAAGATCGGATGAAAAATGAAGGTCCTATCGTCTTAACGATGCAAAATATATCATTTTGAACTAAATCAAGGGCCATAACTCCGATGTTATTGGTCCGATAAGAATGGTTTTCGAACTTGTCCGAGCTTTCATTGATATTAACAATCTGATAAAGTTTGGTAAAGATCGGATGAACAATGAAGCTCCTATAGTCTTAACGAGACAAAATACAGCATTTTTAACTAAATCAAGGGCCATAACTCCGCTGTTTCTAGTCCGATATGGCTGGTTTTCGAACTTGTCCAAGCTTTCATTGATATTAACAATCTGATTAAGTTTGGTAAAGATCAGATGAACAATGAAGCCCCTATCGTCTTAACGAGGCAAAATATAGCATTTTTTAACTAAATCAGGGGCCATAACTCCGCTGTTACTGGTCCGATATGGCTGGTTTTCAAACTTGTTCGAGCTTTCAATGACATTAACAATCTGATAAAGATTGGTAAAGATTGGATGAACAATGAAGCCCCTATTGTCTTAACAATGCAAAATATAGCATTTTTAACTATATCAAGGGCCACAACTCCGCTGTTACTAGTCCGATCTGGCTGGTTTTCGAACTTGTCCGAGCTTTCATTGATATTAACAATGTGGTAAAGTTTGGTAAAGATAGGATGAAAAATAAAGGCCCTATCGTCTTAACGAGGCAAAATTTAGCAATATAGCATTTTTAACTAAATCAAGGGCCATAACTCCGCTGTTACTTGTCCGATCTGGCTGGTTTTCGAACTCATCCGAGCTTTCATTGATATTAACAACCTGTTAAAGTTTGGTAAAAATCGGATGAAAGATGAAGGCCCTATCGTCTTAACGAGACAAAAGTTAACAACAGACGACGGACGGACGACGGACAACTCGGCATCCCATAAGCTCTGCTGGCCTTCGGCCAGTAGAGCTAAAAACTGATAAGGTCAAGACTGTGGAATAAAAATGTCACTGGAAAAAACAATGTCATGATTATGACGATTTTCTTACAAAGATTACGTGTCAGCATAATTTTAATTGAGGGGGTGAATTGGTTGCTTGGGAACAAGGTACCAAATTGCCGATTTCAATCCTATGATTGAGGTATATCAATGGATCTAATAGTCATCCAAAATAATATTGTTTTGGATACACAATTGGTCGTTGATAGACATAATAATGAGCTTAGAAGCTCTCGGGCCTCACATGGCTATCTCAGGCCAATATCACAAAGAGAAACACCTACCACATGTAAAAACCTTATGTCAAAGATTTCATGAAAATATATTTTATACTTTTTGAGTTATCGCAGGATCCAGTTTTCCGGACGGACTGATGTTGTTGTTTTTTTACTATTTTGTTGCCATAGCAACCACAATTTTGGCGATATCAGCAAAATTAAATAACATGCATAATCTCCTTATGCTCCTCCACCATATATATGTAAAGATTTCATGAAATATCTTTTTATACTTTTTAAGTTAAGTTATCGCAGGATCCAGATTTCCAGACAGACGGACTTCTTTTTTTACTATTTTGTTGCCATAGCAACCACAATTTTGGCAATATTAACAAAATTAAATAATGTGCATAATCTCCATATGCCCATCTACAATATGTAAAATGTTTTATGAAAATATCTTTAATAATTTTTAACTTATCGCAGGATCAAGTTTTCCGGACAGACCGACAGGAGGAAACACCAGTAAGGGACTAAAAACAACACTGAACATGCGGATCAACAAAAGCACAGAGATGATATGTTCCAAGAAGTTAAAAGTATATCAATATTAAACAAGTAGTGTTAGTGCTTTTAGCCTTTAATTTTCAGTCAGGATGTTTATTGGGAAAAACATACTATTTGGTTTGAAAGCCACAAAAAAGGCAAAACGTTTTGTAAACATTTTTCTGTTTTTTCAAATTCAAAATTATTCAAACTGATGAGATGTCGGTACTGCAGAGCTGTAACAGCCTTACACAAACAGTAAAACTGATCGTTTTAGTTCGCTAGCTTTAGGAAACACCTATTTTCAAAACTAAACAAAGTATTTTTGATAAACAACTATATTATATATTATGCACAAACAAATCATCTTTAGTATACAAGTTTTGAAGTATGAGTCACTCTGCAGGTTTTGTTCCGTAGGTTGAATATATTGATCCTCGATGCTAGAGCCTGATATCATTTACAATGTAATATGACTGTGGAATATTTTATTTTATTTTTGTCATGTGTGTGCAACAGCTTAATATTGGTGCGAGCATGGGTGAGTGCGCATATATAGTATACAAGGGTATGAATGTACATACATACGTTTAACCAACATATAATTTTTTTATTATTACATATTCGTTTTTTTGTTCTTCGCATAATGTACTTTATCACCGATTGTAAGTAAACGTATATTGATACAGTCCATTTGGGGCGCCGTCCACGGATTGTATATATTTAGACTGAGAGGTTGTCAAATGCAAACTATTTCTCTTTTCAGAACTTTATTTCTTCTTTCTTATACATGGAGTTGTGTCTATTATGCTGCAGTGTTGATAGGTGGTACCTGTGATGTTTTTGAGTATACCTCAATGTCGCCGTTTAATTTGTCTAATGTAAAACGTAAAAATAAAAATGAATTTAAAAATATGTACTTTCAACGTTAAAGGATTAGGCGAAACGAAAAAACGAAGACAAATATTTGAGTGGCTTAAACTAAACAATTATTCAATATGTCTTCTACAGGAATTACATTGCGAACCGAATTGTTTTGAAAAATGGAAACATGAATGGGGGCACGAAGCTTATTTTAGCGGTGACAGTAGTAATAGCAAAGGCGTGGGCATCCTTGTAAACCCAAACGTCCAATGTAAAATTACAGAACATACCGAGATAATCACCGGTAGATTACATTACTTAAAAATTAACATTGAAGAAAAAGATGTACTGATTTTAAATGTATATGGACCGAACAATGACGATATACAATTTTTCATGAAAATAGAGCATTTTGTAAATGATCATGATGACGAAACAATCATTATAGGGGGGGATTTTAACACAGTAATAGATATTGAAAAAGATAAGAAAAACGGTACAATGGGTGGAAATAAAAAGACCAGAGACAAGATAAATTCCATAATTTCAAACTATGATGTAAACTATATATGGCGAATATTGAATCCCGATACTAAACATTTTACATGGCATTCGAATCATCAACCTCCGATATTTTGTAGGCTTGATTACTTTTTAATATCCTCAAATATAGTAAATAATATTACAAAGTGTAAAATATCTGCAGGTCTACGTTCGGATCATTCATTAGTATATTTTAACATTAACCTGTCAAAACAAAATCACGGTCCCGGTTATTTTAAACTCAATAACAGTGTACTTTTAAATGAGGATTATCAAATAAATATTCGAAATGCCATAAAAGAAATATCCGATATAAATAAGAACGCTAACCATAATACATTATGGGAATTAATTAAAGGCGCAATAAGGAATGAAACAATAAAATATTGCTCTACTAAAAAGAAAAGGGAAATAAATGAAGAAAGCACAGTAACTAGGGAAATAGATATATTAGAACAGGATTTATCAAACGACCCAAACAATGGGCAATTACATGAAACACTAAAAATAAAGAAAGATAAACTGGCAGAAATAATTGAAAAGAAAACAAATGGAATAATCTTGAGAGCAAAAGCACAATATATCGAAGGAGCAGAGAAAAATACTAAATATTTCTCAAATTTAGAAAAGAAAAGATCGGAGAGAAAAACTATTACACGATTGTTAATAAATGGTAACGAAATCAAACATCAAAAAGATATAATTGCAGAAACAAAATTATATTACGAAAAACTATACAAAAAAGTTAACCCAATGGATTCTAATCACGATTTTTTTCCTAATATAAATGTTCCGAAACTAAACGAAGAACAGAAGCATAATCTTGAAGGAAACCTTAATGAATACGAATGTACAATGGCACTTAAAGATATGAAAAACAATAAAAGTCCTGGCTCAGATGGTTTAACCACTGAATTCTATAAAATATTTTGGAATGATTTAAAACTCTTCTACTTGAATTCGATAAACTATTCATTTGACAACGGTAACTTAACTATGCTACAAAAACAAGGTATAATAACGCTCTTACCAAAAAAGGATAAGGAACTTACAACACTTAATAACTGGAGACCAATAACTTTATTAAATATTGACTATAAAATCGCTACAAAAACAATCGCAAATAGAATTAAAAGTGTTATTCCACATATAATTAATGCATCACAGACCGGTTTTATAAAGGGGAGATATTTAGGGGAAAATGTAAGACTTTTATTTGATGTCATGGATTATCTTAACGACAACGAAAGTCCAGGTTTACTTTTTTTCGCAGACTTTGAAAAGGCATTTGATAGTATAGATCATGATTTTATTTTTACATGTTTGAAATATTTTAACTTTGGTGATTCAATAATAAATTGGATAAAACTATTTTATCATGATATACAAAGTTCTGTATCAAATAATGGACATATATCTGAATTCTTTAATGTACAAAGAGGAGTTAGACAAGGATGCCCACTGTCACCAATTTTGTTTATTATTGCTATTGAAATTTTATCGAATGCTGTAAAACTTGAGAAAAACATTAAGGGGATAGTTATAGCCGAAGAAGAAATTAAAAAATCATTTTTCGCCGACGATGCAACGTTTATGATAGATGGTTCACAAAAATCATTTGAAACGCTTGTTAACATTATTGAACAATTTCGAAATATATCTGGGTTAAAATTAAATACAGATAAAACAACTATTTTAAGAACTGGAAGCCTTAAAGATACAAAAATTGAATACTGTAAAAACAAAAAATTTCGATGGACATCAGATAAAGCAGTTACCTTAGGGATGTTTTTCACAAATAATAGAAATAAATTACATGAACTCAACTTAAATACACAAATTGATGAATTTTATATGTGTTTAAATAAATGGAAAAAACATGATTTATCATTGATAGGTAAGATCACAGTGATCAAAAGTTTTGCGCTTCCAAAACTTATATACCCGTTAACAGTACTAGAAAACCCTAAAAAGGAGATTATCAAACAAATAACAAAACATATGTATGAATTCCTATGGAATGAGAAACCTGATAAAATAGGAAGAAAAACTTTAATACAGGAATACGAAAAAGGAGGGCTTAAAATGATAAACTTGGAAGTGTATATAAATTCTTTAAAGTGTAGCTGGATTAGGCGAATATTAGACCAAAATAATAACGGATTATGGAAACGTCCCTACGCAAAAGAACTAAATAAAATAGGTGGAAGTGCGTTTTTTCGAATGCAATCTTAATAGTAAAGACGTAAATACCATTGGCATAAAAAATGTGTTTTTGAAAGAAATTATTGAAAGTTGGTCAAAAGTAAATTTTACGAAGGATATAGAATATATTTCCAAACAGATTATCTGGAACAACTCTTCATTAAAACACAAGAAAAAAGTAATCTATATTAAAGAATGGGATAATTTAGGATTGAAATATATTGAACAACTATACGATTATCGAGTCAAGAGATTTTTTACATTTACAGAGTTTAAACAAATATTCGGAGTCAGAAATAGTGCCTTTCTACAATACCATACGTTAATTAACAGCATTCCAAACGAATGGAAAACGTTACTCCAAGAAGAACAAATAAATGTAACAAATAGCAAAAATGTTCTGATAAAGAGTTTTCTAAAGAGTAAAATGCCAAATAAACTCCTAACTAAATTACTGATAGAAAAAGAGACACATAACAATACTGTGAAACCACAAGTAAAGTGGGAAGGTATTCTCGGAGATCTAGATTGGAAAAACATTTATGTTTCATCATTCAAAAGTACAATTGACACAAAACTACGTACATTCCAATATAAATATATCATGAGAATCATACCATGTAATAAGTTACTGTATAAATGTAAACTAGTTAGTTCTAGTTTATGTGATTTTTGTGAAATGCATGTAGAATCTCTCATACACTTATTTTGGGAATGTCCAATTATTCAACAATTTTGGACGAGTTTACAAATATTTCTCCATGGTAAAAGTTTGGATGTAAATTTTGATCTAAAAACAATATCATTTTGTATAAGTAAAAACACAAATAATAGCAGTATTGTCAACTTTATTATACTTATAGCAAAATATTTTATTTTTATAAACAAATGCAGGAAAGCCATCCCGGAGTTTAATTGTTTTATACAATATTTAAAAAAAAGAAAGGACATAGAACAGAACATTGCAGCATTTAAAGATAAAATTGAACAACACAACAAGAAATGGGAAAAGTTTAACGCATAAGGGAAACTAGATGGTGACCGAGATATACAATAAAATAATCAACGTATATAATTAAAACTGTATACAACAATACAACGACATCATTGACTCTAACACTCCAATACTCCTGTTCCTACTATCTGTCAAATCTTTCTATGTCTGCTAATTCTAAATTCTTCTAAAAGTTTCTTTTAGGGCATACATGTATTATACGATGTTGCATCAATGTAACACATTGCTATACAACTGTACGTTAAAGTTCATATATGCTTGTAACATTTTGTAATATATTATGCATTGAGAGAAATAAAATATTAAAAACGAAAGTAGAACCAACAACTGACCTTAAACATTTTATGTATAGGTTATCGTTTACCTGTAAATTTTTGCCTCATGCTAAGATTGATGACGTAATCAGATATAACAGTATGGTACAGTCCTTGCGCTTACCCATCTCTGTTAAAACAAGAGGCCCAAGAGAGCCTGTATCGCTCTACTGACTATGTTGAGTCTTTGATGAGGAACACGACAACAACATGCGCAACTAGGCTTGGTACTGATCATTATTGCCAAGTTTCACTGAAATCCAGCCAGGGGTTCAGGAAAAAATTGTCTGGATAAAGTTTGTGTATATTAGGCCATAACTCATTCAACCAGAACACGGTGATGATAGGTGCAACTAGGCATGGTACTCATCATCCCTGCCAAAACTCGTTGAAATTTGGCCAGGAGTTCAGAAGAGACTAGTCTGGATAAAGTTTGTGTATTAAAACATTTAAATATAACTCCACAAAAATCATTCAACCGGTACATGGTGATGACATGCACAACTAGGCCTGGTACTGATCATCCCAGCAAAGGTTCACTAAAATCCGGCCAGGGGTTCAGGAGAACTAGTCCAGAAACAATTTGTGCATTAAAATATTTAAAGGGCCATGACTCCATTAAAAATCTTTCAACCGAAATACGGCGACGAGAAACATAACTAGGCTTGGTACTGATTATCCCTGCAAAGTTTCGATGAAATCCGGCCAGGGGTTCGGATTTTAGGGAAAAAAGTCGAGACAAAGTTTGTGTATTAAAACCTTTAAAGGGCCATAACTCTGCCAAAACTCATTCAACTGGGACATGGTGATGACATACACAACTAGATTTGGTACTGATCATCCCTGCAAAGAAATCTGGCCAAACGAAAGCCCTATCGTCTTAATGAGGCAAAATACAGCATTTTTAACTAAATCAAGGGCCGTAACTCTGGTATTACTAAACGATTTGGTTGGTTTTCAAACTTGTCTGAGCTTACATTAATATTAACTATCTGTGTAAGTTTAGTAAAGATCAAATAATAAATGGTGCTAGAGTGTTCACAAGGCAAAATATAGTTTTTTTCAGAAAAACAAGGGCCACAACTCTACTGTTACTAATTCCATTTGACTGGTTTTCGAACTAGTCCGAGCTTTCACTGATATTAACATCGTTGCAAGTTTGATAACGATCAAATGATAAATGAAGGTTCTAGAGTGTTCACAAGGCAGAATATGGTATTTTTCAGCAAATCAACAGTTGGAGCTCTAACTTTAAACAGTTACGTTTTTAATAACCTGTGACTGTTATTTAAAAAAGACCTAAAACTCGTATAGTAACCAGAATGTTACTACCACAAAATCACTCCAGTTTAGATGCATTCTATCTTCTGTACAGGCATTTTCCTACATATATGACAATTTTCTCCAGGTAGGGTGATTATTCAACTTTACAATCATGCAATAAAATTCTATGAGCATCAATGAAAATCCAATGTGCAAGGCTTCTCAAGTTACCTACTGTTATGCAACAAACTTCATTAAAAATCCTTTTGTAGACTCCAACATGATAATTAGTGAACAACTGCTAATTGGATCTGGATGAAGATTTATTTATCCTTGATAATAAATATTCAGACATAAATAAACACAGCACATTTGGCAACTATTTCAATTCATTAACAAATGATCTTGGTTACTGATTTAGGTTACAAATGGTTACTAGGGAAAAGTAACTGCTACTCCAAACCAAAGAGAGATAATAATTTGGCATTTTAATAACTTCCAGCAGTTATAAAACTTGTAACTGTTTAAGGTCAGAGCTCTGACTGATCAGGGGTCATAACTCTGATGTTACTCATTTGATTTGGCTAGTTTTCAAACTTGTCCGAGATTTCATTGATATAAACAATCAGTGTAAGTTTGGGAAAAGATCAAATAATAAATAAACGTGCTAGACATGCTAGAGTGTTCACAAGGCAGAAAATGGCATATTTCAGAAAAAACAAGGGCCATAACTCCGGCATAAATGATCCTATCTGGCTGCTTTTCAAATCCTTCCAAGATTTCATTGCTATTAACAATCCGTGTAATTTTGGTAAAGATCAAATAATAAATGAAGGTGTTCGAGTGTTCACAAGGCTTAATATGACATTTTTCAGTAAAACAAGGGAGATAACTCCGGTGAAACTAATCCGATCTGCCTGGTTTTCAAACATGTCCAAACTGTCATGGATAAAGACACTGGGAAAGTTTCGTAAAAATCTGATTAATAATGAAGTCCATATTGCTCTAACAAGGCAAAAGTTAACGATGGACAAACGACGGATTGACGACGGTCAACTCGGCATCCCACAAGCAGCTGCTCTGCTGGCCTTTGGCCAGTTGAGCTAAAAGCTTGCGATTCAAATGACGGGAAAACAGTTGTTGTGGAGCTGGAACACCAAACGAACAAATGTCAAATAATATGACATTAATAAAGGACGAAATAAAAAATATTCGACCAATTTGTTTTAATTGTGTTTTGTTTGAAATAATTAATAAAGTATTGAAAGAATAAATGGATTTGAAAGAATAACAAGGGTCGTGTAATTTTGTTTGAAATGCTTTGGTTGTGATTAAATTGTAGTTATGAAAATAGCGTCCATTTATTTTTACTTTGTAAATAATGCCTTTAGGACACATTTCCCAATGCTATTTGGTCATTGAAAAAGCATGGGAAGCTTGAATATTTACAGCCAGCACGCTTCATGGCTGATCAACTCTGATATATAAATTGAGACCCACTCTTAGTTTTATATTTCTATAGCACTGCTATATTGAGGGTAAGAATAGCTTAACAACACTTTGTAATTTACTTTAATGAAGAAATATAAATGCTCATAATTTAGATTTTGAATACAAAACTTATCTGGTATTTCTTAATTGTTTTAAGACCAAAAATCAGAGCACAACACAATAAATATATACAACATTTTTAATGTGTTATTATGTGTACTGGTCACAAATGCCTTATTGGGTGGGCCTCATAATCTGAAGAAAAATTGAATATCACACTTTGCTCATGAAATTGGATGGCTAACAGTGATTTACAGTTACCTATAGAAATTCTCTCCCCAGACTCGAAATATGTTTTTAATTATTATATTTCGAGGCTGTCGCACCTGCTTTTAAAGGGAGTACATCAGGCTTTTCAAAGGGGTCTAGTGGTCCGACTCAAAATTGACAAATAATGATATCTTCTATTTTAAAGCGCCTAAACATAATGAATGATCCTAAAAATTACCCCTTAGTTACAAGGAAATTCATTCTGTACAGTAATACGTGGTATCCTAGGTTACGCACCAGGGTTAATTTCAGCATTGACTTTTGTATGCCCGATTCCGTCCTAGCTATATGGTGTATTCAACGTTTAAACCTTAACAATATGGTTCGAACGTCATATTTTGATGGATATAAGTGTTTTATCATGAATTGGAACATTTTTATAATTTAAGATATTTCTAGAAAAAACCTGATGTACTCCCTTTAACTTCATATCCTTTTTCAATATTTAAAAATAAAATAAAAATCATTCAGTGGGGATATACACTAGCCCACACTCCTGCATCCAGTCTCGTCAAATAAACTTATTCTACAGTTGTTATGCCGTTACGATTGCATCATTTCATTTAGGCCAAATAAAATTATACCCGAGTTTACTGTAAACCGACCGACCCTCTGAAAACACTCCAGACTCCTTTCTTATTTTGAAAAAAAAAAAAAAAATTGAAAAAATAATAATGTTCATGCGATCACGGTGCAATTTTCAATTTCGCAGTGCGGTTTTGAAAGCGTATGAATTTCACGGTATACTGTGCACAGGACTGGTATAAAACCATCAAAATGGCGTCTACAAGTGCTGTTTTGGCTGTAAAGTTTCAAAAATGTCAGCACATGGAAGCGCTAATGTTATGACGTGCACTCTCCATAAAGAATCGATTGTTTAATTGTTTGACAAGTACCACAGACAGGTCGGTAAATGCCCACAGTTCCAGGCCACCTGTCGTAAGTTTGTTTCTAAAATAGTAATATTAATGTGCATATGTTTACATGCTTCTTAGCACTAAGCATTGGCATCGACTACTACTGCATTATAACTTCTTGAAGAAGTATGCCGTTCCATAATAATTTTCTGAACTCAATCTCAATATAGGCTCATAATAACTAACATGAGAAATTTATAAATATTTATTACTTTCTGATGTTAGAGAAGTAATATACATGTAAGTCAACACTTTTACAAAACTATTCAAATGGTCAATTAACATTTGACATTATAACTTTGAATATTTTTTCAGCTGTCTGGGAAGCAAGAACTGCTCTTACATGTATATCAACCGCAGAATTTGACTACACCTGTGGGTCCCCCATCCTTCCTGACTGTCATATACCGGTATTCAGGAAGAGCATGGAAGTCAAGTCACTCATAACATGTCAGGCCCCACTGGAGATCACACTGTATGGAGCTGAACTGATCCCAGCCGACTCATGTACTCATTGCTGTTGGAGCTGACCCTCTTTCGGACTTGCGGAAAACATTTAAAACTGCTTTACCCCTTTGTAATAATTGCAAGTGTTTGGGAAAAGAGCCAGTTGTTACCAGGCCTTTTGGGAAACAATAAAACATACACAATTTCATATTGTTATCTATTGTAGTTTTTAAAATACCAAATTTTCCCATTCATCAAAGCTCATCGCCAACTTAAATGTAACTTCGCCAAAAAATAAAATAAAAAAATAAAATGCCTACCTACCTACCCTATTTTTTTCAGCAATGTTACAGTAAAGTACTAAACACAGGTATAATTTTATCTGGCCTTAACATGCACGTGGTGGGTGAAGTTATCAGTGCCACTTATCATCATAACAAAATACATGTAAGTACTTTTTCTCACAAACAGCAGCAAAATAGATATTTTATGCGACTTATTTTTCAGTTTCTGAATCGAACGTATGGATTTCATTGGCTTAGAAAGTAATGTCAACTTAACTATATATAATATCGAATATTTTCTGAATACTTACCGAAGACTGAACTTCTTCATTCCCAGACAAGACTTGCTGGTTGCTGATCTGCGGCATCCTGGTTCCATTAAACAAAGGATCAGTCATCTGTAATGGAATAAAAGTTACATGCTACCACGGGTACAAACACCATTTGTACAAACTTGGTAGAAGACCATTAGCTTATGCTGCTGGAATAAACATTATTGAAAAGCAGGTCGATTTAAACTTTAAAAATTGTCCGCCACACGACACTCTGCTATACACGTGTATAAGGATAAGGTTTAATTCATGAATGAAATGGGTTAGGCAAAAGTATCTAACAAGAGTACAACAGTAACTCTTCCAAGGAAGAAAACACCATGAACCGTACACTAACTCCTTCTTCCCTAGAAACACCACGACTTGAACACAGCTGCTCCAGTTTTCAACAATGGGTGGGTGGGGCAGCTGGCATACTGTGACGATATTGAAAATATTGATCGATTTGTTTATCGGAACAGTAAAGTACAAACAGACATGTTATGTTTTAATAAACAAATGTATTTAATAATAAAGTAAATACGGAAGATAGTTAGATAGGAAACTTGAAATAGAAAGAAAAGAAATATCGTGGAGTTTTAGACAATCACTCAGTACTAATATAAATACTTTCTATTTTGAGTTAACAGACTCAAATGTCAAACACTGTACAACGTCATATAATTCAATGTCCTTTCTCAAGTTTATTCTCTGTCTATGAAATATCTAATTGTTGTAGATTATTAATACGACTGTTGCTTTTAGTTGGCAAACCATTAACGGCACTTCATATGTGGCGCAATCCCTCACTATCTACGACAAATATAAATAACAGCATCTTATGTACACCTTGTTGCAAACTCTAGATTACTAATATATAATATGCATAGTATCACTAATCCTGTATGCATAGGCTATATCACATTACTGTACAGCCCATCTACTGACTGAATCCATCTATATCACAGATATATTGATTGTTTCACCACTCTTCTGTGCATAAGCTATATATATCACTTCACTGTACAGACTATCAACTGCTTCAATCTACATCACAAATATATTATATTGCCTGTATCACCCCTCTTCTATGTATATCACTTGACTGCGATCTGTACCTTACATCATATACCATCACAGGGCCCTCACGCTACTTTGGGGGAAGGGGCCCGCAGCACTCAGAAGGGGGAATTTTTGTAACTGGGGGGAATTTTTACAACAAATAAAAAACTCTTGTTTGATTAACACATTTCACTTTATTAACATACATTCGTCAACCATCTGGTTCTTTTTCTGATAAATAAACTCCACTTAATAACCATCAATGGCATGTTTTCATCGGAGATCCACACGTCCTGTGCACAATAAACAGTCTAAAACCAGTCTAATAATAATCAAAATGTCTTTTTCAAACCAGTGGCGGTAAACACGACATCGTGAGCATATCGTCTTGAAAATCGGATTTTTTTCTGAGTGGGAAAAATATCAATTTTTTTGGGGGAAAAAAAGATACTTTTCAGGTGGGGGACTGCCGCCGAATAACGGCGGCAGAAATGACCAAATGAGGGCCCTGCATCACCACACCATCAACTACATCGAAAAAGGAGGAGACGTTCCCCAAACACCTTTAGTTCTAATACATCATATCTGAATATTCATTTCCTCAAGTTACTGCACCTCTTAATAGCACAACATATCACCACCAATTCCCAACACACACTGACCACCCAAATATAACATCCCGATTATCTTCTCAGTTGCACAATAGAAACTCTTGTTCACTATTGCATGGTCAAAATATATGGCACATTCCTCTTAAAGGTATACTGTCTAATATCACTTAATGTGAATTTGTTACACATACCCAGAGGATTACACAGAAAAGACTGTTAGGTGGGAATTGGTCACGACAGAACACGGAACCAACAAGGGGATATTGTTTTGATTAACTCCTAATTAATACATTACTCCTTGGGATGGGAATTAGACCAGTGCCGTAGCCACGGTGAGGTGCACTGATGCACTTGTCCGAGTGTTTAATTGGACGATAATGTGGTCAAATAAATATGACATTAAAGGCGATGTTGCACTATTCTGGAACTGGTTTCATTTTAAAGGGCTTTAAAAAATGTAGAAAAAGCTTAAAAAATTATCAAAATATCTTTAACAAGAGGTCAATGACCTTGAAGCTCTACTGATAGCTTTTTGATAGCTAGATCAGCATTCCTGTGAAGTTTCATGAAAATCCGTCAAGTAGTTTCAGAGGAGTAGTCGCTACACGCTTTTACTACATAACTCTATGTAAACAAAGATGGCTGCTGGCAGCCATGTTTAATGTTGAATCAAAATGATTTTCGACAATTCCCAACCTCATGTCATGCTGATTGTTTTAGAAAAAGTCTCATATCAATATCACTTATAGTTTTCAGGAAGTAGTCGCTACATTTTTTTTTATCTATTTTTAGCTGTGGTGGCCATCTTGAATTTTCGGCCAGCCTGAAACTTTGCTAGGATCAACTAGACATCAAGAGAAACATTCCTGGTAAGCTTCATGATCTGAAAAGTATTTTCATCAGAGTAGTCGCCACAAGTTTTTCTTATATAACTCTTATGTAAACAAAACCACTGGCAGCCATGTTGGACATCGAATCGAAATGAATCTTGGTTAAGACCAAGTACATGTCGAACCAGTCATTTTTCCTATATAACTCTATGTAAACAAAGATGGCCACTGGTAGCCATGTTTGCCATCCAATCAAAATGAACTTTGGTTAGGACCAACTACATTTTTAAAAAAAACATTCATTGTTTATTTTGCATTGATAAAAATGCACCCAGTGTTCAGTTCGCGTTCAATGTATTAACTGACTGTGCATCGTTCAGTCTTCGTTCGGTCACGCCATTTTCTCTGAGATCGTGCCTTTTTTTCCAACCTAATGCCAATAATGCACGCTGGTCACACGTAAAAACACAAACGTAGAAAAAAACAATTCAATTTGTGACAAATGCATTCGACATAAGACCAAATCAAGTGGCAAACTAGGCTAATCAGAATTTGATAATTGAACAGAACTGCCCGCTGCTTTTTCGCCATTGACATGACATGTCGCCAGTACTTAGATATCTCCGCCCTATAGTTGATGTCGGAGAAAACTGACAATAGTTTATATCACAAAGATGCACATGCTTTATACATGTGCTGTTGTTTGGCGGAGGTATCGTTCTGGTTTGATTGGTTGAAATGGATAAATGATTGACAACTGGCGACATGTTAATTGTTAATTAGGTCAAACAACGTTCAGTACAATCAACATTCTCGCCCCAGGCAGCTTAATCAGTGTCATCATTTCAATAAACAACTAATTGCCCACGCGCAGTCTTCACACCATTTGAAAACAACACAGTATCACAATATCATGACACGACTGTCAGACGTGTATTGATCGTCCAATGAAAATCCAAAAATTTAATGTGTCACAGACCCATATGGACATTCTGTTTTTGTTTAGATAATTTAGCCGAGGATTATTTCGTAACAATTTTTTTTTTACTTGAAGCACTCGCTCGTTTATCAATACGATTTTATGAGGTATTTAATCAAAAATATATTTCAATGATATAGTCTAAAATTAAACGTATATGGAAGTGCATACTTCACAAATAAGTTGCAAAACTTAGCGATATGCGCATGCCATGGGTTTCCGCATTTAAAAAAATAATAATTCTGTCAACTTCTTAAAAGCTTTTGATAAATAAGTTTACTGGTACATGTACTACTTTTAAAACAATTCCTGGGGAAAGCCTGTGCATGCCTCTTTCTTTCAGCTATTTCCCTTTAGTTCAAACATGCATAGGAAAGTTACAGATAACATCTGCCCTCGGCAGGTGGATTTTCAAAAATATTTCCAGAAACCTAATACTATAATATACTGATATTCTATATTCATGAATTTACACCTAATCCCCACTGTTTTTTTTTTAAAAAGTCCCCCCTATTTTTCAATTGAAAGTATAGGGGTGAAAATCCCCCCTACTTTTCGATTAAGCTTTTTCATTTTCACCCCGACACCGAACTCTGAATTACACGCACTGGCATATAGGAGTATGTCCAGGTATGCCCCTGATTTCCTGGCAAGTACCAGTGCTGTACACCTCCCCTGGGTGTCTATTCTAGAGAAAAATGCAATAAAAAGTGAAGCGGAAGTGGGTCAGGTGTAAATAAATCAAAGAAAAAAGAATGACCCTGGAGAATTTCAATAGCTTCAAAATACGTTTCTAAGTCGCTCAAAAGTACTTATTTCGGGTTCAATTTTTTAAAAAAAATCCCTGGAGAGGCCACCCGGACCCCCACTAGCGGGAGGGGGACCTAGCCTAATAAATTGGCTCCTATGCAGTTCCATTGCCTTCCACTCATAGGGGTCCGGCTCATGTGCTTTGTCGGTAAATACCAGTTGAAATCGAACAAAAGTGTCCTACATATAAAGTTGGGAAGACATCTGAGTCCAGCACCCATATCATAGAATAGAACTTCATTTTGTTTAATAGTGGAAGCATAGGGGTCCGGCTCATGTGCTTTGTCGGTAAATATCAGTTGAAATCGAACAAAAGTGTCCTACATGAGTTGGGAAGACATCTGACATATGAAGTTCTATTCTATGATATAGGTGCTGGACTCAGATATGAAGTTCTATTCTATGATATGGGTGCTGGACTCAGGTGTCTTCCCAACTCATGTAGGACACTTTTGTTCGATTTCAACTGGTATTTACCGACAAAGCACATGAGCCGGACCCCTATGCTCCCACTATTAAACAAAATGTCAGGTAATTGTTGACATGTGTATGCCAGTGCGTAATCCCATTGAAGCTTGTGGAATCCTCCTAGTACCAAGGAGTAAGTAATAAAGTATACTCACTGGACTCGGTATACTTACTCCCTGCTAGTACAATCTATGAAGAACACAGTTTTTCTCGAAAAGAACTCGTTTTATCCGGTTTTTAGTTTGACTTTAATTGGTGTCAAAAAGAACGGTCGTTTACGGAATGTGCGATTGTTTCTGTATAATTAAACACACATATAAACATAGGTGTGCGTATACATATCATCCTAATTTTAAATGTGTATATAAGTACCTTTGTTGTTGAGAGTGCATTTAAACAAGTATTTCCTTCGTACTAAACGTGCACCGGTTTGGCTGGTCTGGTTCCCTGTCGATCATAGACAGAACTAAACCCCGGATAAATCCCGGTTAAATCCCGTTAATCCGGTTAAATCCCGGTTGATAAAGAATGGCTATTAATTATAAGATCAATGGATGCGTTGTAGTTTTTGATGATTTAATTACAGGCGTAATAAAAACAGGTTTGTGGTTTAATGATATATATCATATATGTCTTATTTATGTATTCAATGACTTAATAATTACCAAAAAAGTTGGAGGAAAAAAAGAAGAAAAAAAGAGTTTAATTAAGACTTGAATATAAATATCTGGCGTACCACAGGGCTCTATTCTTGAACGAACCTGTTCTTAATCTGTATGGACGATCATCCAGCTGGCATAAATCATCGGTACGTAAGGCCTCTATAGTCCAGTGGTAGAGCGCTGGGCCCACAAGCGGAAGGTCGTGGGTTCAAACACCGCCAGATGCTGGTCTCTCCATTTCATGTTTCATCATTGATTCATTTCTTATCATTCATCACCATTTCGGCAAAAATTCACCTTCTCAGTCCTCAGGTTTGCTTCATGAGTAGTTAGTAGCTCAATGCTGTCTTGTGACGATGTTAGACCGACGTTCACCGAATAGGGATAGGGAAGCTGTAGACAGAAATTCGTTGGTTATTCGTATGGCGAGTCTAAAGTATGCAATGGCCAGTAGCCTAGTAGTGGCATAGTACCTTGAATGGAGTAACATAGAGTACTATGGGGAGGATGTTTCACAGCAATAGACAATAACATGACATATCAGAAATGTCCCAGAAACAGTGCAATCCAAAGGAAAAAAGAGAAACATCAGGTGAACTGCGGGTGAACAGCGAGAGTCGTCGTAGAAACGGAATATACAGCGAGGCTCCAGCAGAAAGTAGGTCAAAACAGATCACCATCCAACAGGAGAGACAAAAGCAAAGCTGGCGGAAGACGGAGTGAGAGAAAGCGAAAGAAAGGAGCAGATAAAAGGCTTGAGAACGCGGGCCAAAATTAAAAAAAAGATCGGT
Organism: Cyrtodaria siliqua; assembly: GCA_037043455.1. Taxonomy (NCBI): domain Eukaryota; kingdom Metazoa; phylum Mollusca; class Bivalvia; order Adapedonta; family Hiatellidae; genus Cyrtodaria; species Cyrtodaria siliqua. Next base: position 81,134 of record JAWPHD010007060.1, on the reverse strand, counting down.
ACGCCTGTTTTTTAACGACTACGTTCTTTATGTTTTATGCAATAGTCGGGATTGCCATGACTTGCAGAAACCATCTTAAATAAGGCAGGAATATATGTTCTGGAAGTGGGTCAGGTGTAAATAAATCAAAGAAAAAAGAATGACTCTGGAGAATTAGAATAGCTTCAAAATACGTTTCTAAGTCGCTCAAAAGTATTTATTTCGGGTTCAATTTTTTTTAAAAAAATCCCGGGAGAGGCCACCCGGACCCCCACTAGCCGGAGGGGGAAATAGCCTAATAAATTGGCTCCTATGCATTTTTTTTATTATTCCGACGTACCACAGATACCGGTTTAAAAAAAAATTAAAAAAAAGAAGTCATATTCTATTAAATACTGTATTTAATAGAATATAAGATTATTTTTTTTTAAACCGGTATCTGTGTGACGTTCTATGTAACTGATGCTCGCCAATACGAAAAATTTCAAAAGAGCATTAAACGTGTATTTTAACACACTAGAGGGAGACCACAACAACACCCTCCCACACCTTTCCCCGTGCGTATACCCAAATCACTCCAGGTATGACCTTGAAAATGTGTGTGGTCTGCCTCCACCACAAAAAATTGTATATAACCGTACGTGTGTTGACATCATACAAACAAATCAGCTCCATTGCCTTCCACTATTGAATAAAATGTCAGGTAACTGTTGACATGTGTATGCCAGTGCGTAATCCCATTGAAGCTTGTGGAATCCTCCTAGTACCAGGGAGTAAGTAATAAAGTATACTCACTGGACTCGGTATACTTACTCCCTGCTAGTACAATATATGAAGAACACAGTTTTTCTCGAAAAGAACTCGTTTTATCCGGGTTTTCGTTTGACTTTAATTTGTGTCAAAAAGAACGGTCGTTTACGGAATGTGCGATTGTTTCTGTATAATTAAACACACATATAAACATAGGTGTGCGTACAAATACCATCCTAAATTTAAATGTGTATATAAGTACCTTTGTTGTTGGGAGTGTAAACAAGTATTTCCTTCGTACTAAACGTGCACCGGTTTGGCTGGTCTGGTTCCCTGTCGATCATAGACAGAACTAAACCCCGGATAAATCCCGGTTAAATCTCGGTTGATAAAGAATGGCTATTAAGATCAATGGATGAGTTGTAGTTGTTGATGATTTAATCACAGGTGTTATAAAAACAGGTTTGTGGTTTAATGATATATATCATATATATCTTATTTATGTATTCAATGACTTAATAATTACCAAAAAAGTTGGAGGAAAAAAAGAAGAAAAAGAGAGTTTAATTAAGACTTGAATATAAATATCTGGCGTACCACAGGGCTCTATTCTTGAACGAACCTGTTCTTAATCTGTATGGACGATCATCCAGCTGGCATAAATCATCGGTACGTAAGGCCTCTAGACCCAGTGGTAGAGCGCTGGGCCCACAAGCGGAAGGTCGTGGGTTCAAACCCCGCCAGATGCTGGTCTCTCCATTTCATGTTTCATCATTGATTCATTGCTTATCATTCATCACCATTTCGGCAAAAATTCACCTTCTCAGTCCTCAGATTTGCTTTATGAGTAGTTAGTAGCTCAATGCTGTCTTGTGGCGATGTTAGGCCGACGTTCACAGAATAGGGAAAGGGAAGCTGTAGACAGAAATTCGTTGGTTATTCGTATGGCGCGTCTAAAGTATTCAATGGCCAGTAGCCTAATAGTGGCATAGTACCTTGAATGGAGTAACATAGGGTACTATGAGGAGGATGTTTCACAGCAATAGACATTAACATGACATATCAGAAATGTCCCAGAAACAGTGCAATCCAAAGGAAAAAAGAGAAACATCAGGTGAACTGCGGGTGAACAGCGAGAGTCGTCGTAGAAACGGAATATACAGCGAGGCTCCAGCAGAAAGTAGGTCAAAACAGATCACCAACCAGTAGGAGAGACAAAAGCAGAGCTGGCGGAAGACGGAGTGAGAGAAAGCGAAAGAAAGGAGCAGATAAAAGGCTTGAGAAGGCGGGCCAAAATAAAAAAAATCATCGGTACGCCTGTTTTTTAACGACTACGTTCTTTATGTTTTATGCAATAGTCGGGATTGCCATGACTTGCAGAAACTATCTTAAATAAGGCAGGAATATATGTTCTAGGAGTAACTAAATATTGCTCAACCGTATCATCGAGGGGAGATCTTGGATCGGACTCGTGTCAGATCAAGCAAAAATATGAAACTGTTCAACTGTAGAACAGAATAAGAAATATGCCAGCCAACAGAACAGTACGTGGTAATGTAATAAACCCAATACCTGGGGAAGTATAATACTTTGATTTATCATGGCTCTATATGGTGTCATTTTCGTCCCAGGATTGATATAAAAAAAAGGAACGTCCGAGCATATGATACATGAGAGCCCCAATTTAAAGATATGAATTAGGGATACAGGACGTGACCATTAAAACTAAACCGATAGATGGACATGGTTTGAACAATTACAACGTGATGGAAGAAATTATCAGCGATACAAAATTAATATTTTTTTTTAGAACGTACAGACGATATAAGAGTGTACAGTAGAGGTCACCGACGCATTCATGCACAATTAAAACATCGTAATTCTTCCATTACCAGCTGAAACTGGCACAGTTACAGATTTAATCATTTTGCAAATGATCTAAATTTTAAAATGTTATAGAAATATGATGTTTTTTTTTATTTTTTGCGTTGCTCACATCTTATTTCTCTTTATCGCTATAGGTTTCTAAATACCACTTTTAAATGTCTGCAAGAACCAATTTATGCAAATTTCTTTTTTCTTTTTAGTTATGCCACGAAAGGGAGGCATTTATTAATCGCACCGTCCGTGCGTCCGTCCGTCCGAAATCGTGTCTCAGCCATTCCTCGGAAAATACAAAGGAGATTTCGTCACACTTGGAGGTAAAAGATAACTAAAGAAGGGTGCTGCGTCAAACTTCAAACAAATGTTCATCACATTGAACAGGTGTTTCCAATGCAAGAATCATGTCCGTGTTTCAAAGGTCAAGGTCAAAGGTCAAGGTCACAGTTAGAGGTAAACAAATGTGGAAAAAATCATATCTCAGCCATTACTGAAGGCTGTTGCTTCAAACTTCACACAAATGTTCATCAGAATTAAAAGGTGCGTCGCGTGACACATGTCTCTTTTTTTTCAATGTGTGGTTTTGAAACTGTGTAGTATTTTGGATGGCAATTATAACATAATGTTCTATGCGTTCATCCGACGTAATTAATTTATATATATTAAAATTTCATGAGCTGTCTCTCAGAGAAATTTGTCACGTGATTTGGTGAAGTTTACAACATTATCAAATACTCATCCATTTTCGGAATCAGAGGACAATGCCATTGTGTGTACATGCTGCGTGCTGTGTGCGTGCTAGGCCAGGGTATTGGTTTCACTCAGAGATACCCTACTGTTTCACAATTTATCAGTACCGTTAAAATACCTATCCATATAAATATAACATACCAAATTGGATTTGAAATGTATGTCACTTTGCGTTGATATAAGACTGAATGGATAGTATTGAGGGTTTTTTTTATAGAAAGAATGATATGCAAGATGTGTCCTGTGTCTTGCTTCTATAAAATAAACACAACTGAACGAAACTATATCCAGTGTGAATATATACATCGAATATATATATGTTATATAGTACAAATTGTTGACGCAAAACGAATTACAGTTTTTATCACTAACATTTATTAAACAATATTTTCAATAAATAATCCCATAACACGAGAAAGGAAGGTATACATATAAGGGAGGGAAAGCGTAGCGCAGAAAGAGAGTAACAGATAGACATATCACCATAAATGTACATAAACATTACAACATATCACAGATAGTTTCCATCACGCATAATACCACAGATAATATCACAGATTGCTTTTTAACGCCATTACATTACATTTTTCAATGACGAGGTTCATGAGTCCACCAATTGAATACATTCGTCCAATTGTATATTTTGTGGCATTCCTTTTTAACAGAATAAGAAGAAAATAAAACAAAAACACTAGTTTCGCCACATCGACTCAGACAGTTGAAAACATTAAAAGCTTAGTTTAACTCCGCCCCCGTCAATACGTGTTTTGTGACGTGGTTTGTCTCCTGCTGTCCATGATTTAGACTTGACCCGGAAGTGACGTAAGTCGTCTGAGTGTTCTTTATGTAACATAGGTTTGTAAGTTTGTGGATTGCAAAGGTTCTGAAATCAAAAGGAAGGATTTATTAAAAACGAAACAATTATACATGAACAGTACGACGCGAATTTCTTGATAAGATTCTTATTTAAGCATACTCACTAAAACTGCTGTATCAAAATCGTTCACATGCGCTGCCATATCTTATCAAAGAATAGCAACTGTACTTTGAGAACTTGGGGTTAATTACAATGCAACGATGTTATTATAATATAAATATAAATAAAAGGGTATATTTAGTATAAAAAATGGATATACCTAGTACGTTAACACTTCTTTTGCAAAACGAAAACCTATTTGGAATTCTACAGAATCTGATATATTGAAATTTATATTTTTATAATAGTTACCTTATTGACTTCATAAAACGCCTTGTATCCGCCGTCTAAAAGATATACCTCAGGAAAATTCAGCCTCGGATAACTGTCCTTGTTGAGGCTTCTGTCCAAACTCCGTAAGAAACGATACCTGTAATGGTAAATATTATTTAATGTCTATTGGAATCATACATCATAGTTTCAATGGATTAAAATAAACAGCTTAACGTAGCTATCCCACCAACAACAGCCCAATTTCACAACATATGTACACCGTTTCTAAACCTACTGACGCCAAGTCACATGTATATACATAACTTGCATGTTTTGAGAATCCAATATCTACAGACACAATATAAACGGCTTTACTCAGCCAGGCCAAATCATAACTTGAACGTCAAGTTAAGAGTAACCAACCCATAACTCATTTTACGCACATTCTATCACAGATATTCTGAAAACCCAAGAATAAACCTATAGTTGTAATCGGCAAATATACATGACCTAAACACCTGGATAGAGTTTTGATAAACGTTTTCATAGTGTAATTTTGCCTTTTATTGGCGGGTAAGATTATTTAATGCAAGTATTCAATTACATTTTATTTTGTTCAATGAAACTGCTTTGAAACAAATATTATCAAAAAATGTTCTCAAAAAGAGATTGAAATGTAGAGATATGATATGTTATGAAACTAGTTCATATACTTACATTTTCGGACCACGCTCAGATGAAAACTCGCAGTGGAATATGAGCACGTGATTCGTATGAGATGTCACTTCCGTTCCATGGAGAAATTTCTCTATTGAATCTTTTTTGTACAAGTTTATAGCCCACTGAAAATAACAAAACAAACTTTTATACGACTACTTATTGCTTGCCAAACAGTGGAATAAGATGCTGGTTATAAAATTTGTACTAATTTTAAACTGGTATATTATTAATATTCAGCAAGGTCTTTAACCGAGGCTAATGATAAATTTAACAGACAATCGTTTTCTTAATACAAAGTGTTGACACGTTTGACGAATCATAACTTTAGACAATGACGTTTTAATTCAATCTACCTTGATATGACCACCATCGTATTCATACGGATATCTGCAATCGATTACTGTTACTTGGTCTATATCGTTGTCATGGCTACCATTTAACAAGTCCTTCATCTGAAATAAAAGGTATTGTATATGATTATATATATATACACTTCTCAAAACTGCTAACTACACCGCTCACGTTTTGGGTTATATATATCGATGGGTTGAATGTTTTTCAATAAAATAAAAAGGAAATACCAATTCAATCATTTTTACATCATTTCATTTTATTTTTTTCATGGGCAATGCTAGAACTAAACCACAATAAGCAATTACAAACGACCCATGTAAACACTAAAGTCACACTTTTATGAACAAGAAATGAAAAGTGTGACTTTAGTGTTTACATGGGTCGTTTGTAATTGCTTATTGTGGTTTAGTTCTAGCATTGCCCATGAAAAAAATAAAATGAAATGATGTAAAAATGATTGAATTGGTATTTCCTTTTTATTTTATTGAAAAACATTCAACCCATCGATATATATAACCCAAAACGTAGCGGTGTAGTTAGCAGTTTTGAGAAGTGTATATACTAGCATACTATTTTTGAAAATATTGTTTTTATTAATTCAACAGATTTTGAAATTTGTCAATAGTACACCAAATGTGAATGCTGCATTACATTTGAATATCCCCGTCTTATTTTCAGCACTCGCTGTATGCCTTTTCCTATTTTCCTTAAGTATGAACCATAGAATAAGCTTCTGTTAAAATTTTAGCATTTCAAATACTGTGTCTATGACATTCATAACTAACCGTGTGTGGTGTAATGGCATTGAGGTCACTGTGTTTCCCGGGAATTGTGGGTAGACTGTTGACACGAGATCCGTCTGCCACAAGATCCAAGTCCGTGGATAATCTGTTAACCGCCTGTATGATACTTGACATTGGACTGGGACAGTAAGACGCTTGATGGTCCATTGCGTCACTCAGTTTCCGGCGTTTTGTTGATGAAGTCAGTGCTATGTCGTCCAGAGACTCTAGACGGCGCTTGGAATGTACATTGAGATTTTGAGTACCAACAATATAACGACGGCAACTGTCTGGTTTCCGTTGAGAGAAGACTGTTTCAAGCTGTTTTAAAAGAAAATAACATTGTTTAACGCTCAGGCCTTTTCATACTAATATCTGAATTATTTAAACATAACACTTATTTTAAATATACATTATTTACAAGTTATATCTAGCATAACTTCAATGCAAATATTAAGATTTCCTTTCAGAACAGATTAACGACATGTAACGTCATTGACACCGCTGTCATATACTTAAACACAGGCATAATAACGAGTAGCATTTCTGTGCCTAAAATCACAGGTAGCTGTATCAGTGTTGTGAACTAAAGAAAAATATACCAAATTATATAAATAATAAGAGGAAAAGATGAAGATGATATTTGTTGAAAACAAGTTTTCCTGAAAAATATCTATTTATTGACTACAATACTCTGTGATAAGTTTTCAGGAAAGTATTAAATCTGTTGTTCTTTTAATTTTATCTCTATTTTTTATTGAGTTCCCAACACTGATACAGATACCTGTGCCTAAATCATTAAGAATAATTTAAATACAATACATATAACTACTGAATAATAAACTTACATCATCCATTCCTAAACCAGAATAGTCACTAATGTAGTTTGAGCTATCTTCCTTATTCGAAGTCGTCTCTCTCCAAAAGCTGTCTAATATGTTTTGGTTAGTATATTCTGATGATTGCGACATCATGGCGTCGTCGAAATACAGGTTATTCCTGAAAGATGGGTAACGCTATTTACAAAGACATCGAGTAATAAAATACAGTGTAATTATAGATATAAAATAGGCAAAATGCAGTATCTTCAGTATCTACTCGAGTGTTTAAAGCATTGGATTTGTATCTTATGTCTTTTAATAATATATTGTAATACTAATAATATAATATAATAATTTTGTTTGCAGTTGTGTTTGCTTGTGGTAGCAGTAAACAGTTACCTACAAACACATACAACTAAACACTGTAGCGTCTTTAAACCTGACAAAAGTCAAGAGTTGTGAGATACTCGTTTCAACGAACATTGTACAATAACACAAACCTTCCACTGTGTGATGAAGTCCTTTTTGTTGTCCTAGGATCTGACATGTCAAATGATACGGGAGGCATCTTCTTGTTCTAATTGAATCTGATGTTTACCTTTGTTAGAGATTTACTTTTATGGTGAAAACACGTTCTCCTTCGTATTATATAGGCAAACATTTGCAATGTAAAGTGTTCACTCAGTTGGCCATGATCATCTAGATCTTGTATTCACGCCTGTCAACACCATCGGGTGAGATGAATACATCAAAGCCCGAACAATTAATCGATAATAAACTAATTATTGTTTGGCTTTGTTAAAATGATTAGTAATCATTACCCATCAATATTATTTGTTTTCTTTCAAACACGACCGCAGTTTGCCATAAGGAAATAAAGCCGGAGCTGTAAATAATTATTTTCATAAAAAAAACAATCTTAGATCAATAAATAAAGTATCATAGTTCGGTGGGAAACAGCATGCGATGAAAAAACAATCAGTTCCTTATTAGGTTCGAATCGGTTACCGTGATCTATGAACCAGTTTATTATTTGGCACAATAAAACATGCTAATACGACATGAAATGGTGCAGACATTTTGAATTATCATAACAAGAATTGATAATTAAGCTATTAAAATCCCGCTTTTTCCATTTTGCCGACTATATGACATCTAGGTCTTTTCTCATCCAATAGTGATGTATGCAGTTGCGAAATCAAAGTCAAAGCGTTTATTTCTTATCTGATGGGCATACGGAACAGGGAGAACCGGTTCCTAATTTCCAGTTCCAAGTTCCCATTTTCGTTTCGAATAAGGAATTGCAACATGGAAGAACTTTATTCATCGTATTAATTATCTTTCTCCCTCTCTTTCCTATAACTAACAAATGCTAAACAAGCTAAACGCAGTGTTGCAGAATTTAATCAAATTTCAAATAAACTGCCAGTGTCATATTTAAAGTCGCTATCCCGCCAACAACAACCACATTTTACAACATGTGTACATTGTTTCTAATCTACTGACGACGAGGTATATATATAACATTCATATTTTGAGAATCAAAACTATATAGGCACAATATAAACGGGTTTATTCATATCTGTATAGTCTTTGAAAAGGAAAGTTAATTCAATATTAAATAAAAAGTAACTCTTCTTCTCGGGTTTAACCAGCCAGACCAAACCCCAAAACTGGGGCTTCGAATTAACAGTTACCAAATCCAGGGAGTACGTTATAGGGAGGATAACGTACTCCCTGACCTGAGATGTAAATAAAGAATCTGTTCTGTACAGCATTCATAAGATTGCATAAATTTACTACATCAACTGTTTAATGTTCATAATATTTGCTTGGAAATCAAAGTGCAGTTCATAGCGAGATCGTCTCAAGTCTGCCATGAAATGAAAAGTGCTCACTCAATCGGGCATGACGGCACAATCTCGATCTGGTGTTCACGCCTGTCAAGACCATCATGTGAGATAAATACATCAAAGCAAGACTAATTAATCGATAATAGCCTAATTACCGTTTGGCTTTGTTACGATGATTAGTAATCATTAGCCATCAATATTGTTTGTCTGCGTTTACGACCGCAGTTTGCCAATAGAAACTAAAGGCGGAGTTGTACACACCTTTTTGATATCACTAAAGATCGTTTAACAGATGGCTAAACAAGAATTGTTGTTGAAATTATTATTTTTTGATAATTAAACGCAAGTTAAAAAAGGCATGGCGGCACTAATCTTACAAATGTTGGTTCACCAACTTCCGTTTTTTTATGAAATATATTTAAAAATGTAACATTGATATTGAAAATATCTTTAAATCGTGATATATTTTGATGTAGATGTTTTAGCATCTCATTTTCATATGAGCTTAATTAGAATATCTAACCAATGAAATTAGGATATTGCCTCGTCTTGATTAAACTTCAGTTTGAGTTCCGGTCTATATCAAGCACTTCCGGTTATTCCAATGATGCCATTTTATTATATAGAGTTTAATTACCAGTGTTTTTGAGATACGGGAAATATCTCCCGAGGTAGAGAAATGGCCCCGATATTAAAACGAGTGCGGAGCACAAGTTCTTATATCGGGGCCATTTCTCTACCGAGGGAGATATTTTCAGTATCTCAAAAACACTGGTTATTAAACTATATATTACATAATTTAAAATGATGTTTGATTAATATTTCTAATGATTCACGCCTTTTTACACCAGTTTGCACGAGAAAGCCAAGACGACGTTTCGTCATCCAAGACGACGTTACGTCATACAAACAAAACAAGTGGAACCGGAACTCTTCGTTAATTTCCGTAATCGTTATTTTCCTAGTGGCGGAATCTGACGACGACGTCCGTAAAACAATCGGAACGTCATTTGGCATTCCCGCCACTGACGGAAAAGGCCGAGCAATGTTCCGTACTGGGAAATATCTCCCACTCCCACTGGGAGATATCTCCCAGTAGAGCAAACGAGTAGATATAGCTTTTCTATTCCCAGTATTTCCTATACAAATCGCAGACAAATATGTAATATTACGTCTTATTATTATTCGATTCTATTGTAAGAAATCACAAAGCCTATTTCAAACATTGGTTTTGAAAAACACTCTTGAGTATCATATAGTTTCTTCTCTGAAGTTAGAAAGAGATATTTTCTCGACTAAATTCTAAAAATTAAAAAACATATTTTATTAGTTAGTGTAATTATTTATAATTTATTAGCAAACACCGGTAGTTCACGCAAAGTTCCCACAATTAAACACAATAAAATGTCACGAGAAACTAGTGATTCACTGTGGTATAACTAACGACCATGTAACATTTGACCATTTTATTAAAACAATTATTGTGTTGGTGTATTTGCATATTTTGAATTGTTTGAAATGGGTGTCTTGATTTATATATCCAGAATTATTTACGAAATGCAGACTTTTCTGCTTATTACAAATCAATATTTTAATCCGCACAAAATACCTAATTTTTATTTTTCTGGAATTCGTAGATTGTCTGTATTTCATGCACTGATAAGAAACAAATGCAGTAACCTGAAATATGATTTGTTTATAAACAAAATCAAAGAAAACGCAACCTGTGAGAAGTGTTGGCATGAAAAGGAGGACGCCGAACATTATTTTATGCAATGTCCGTTTTATTTAAATGAACGACTTTTTCATGCTACCCGTCAATTTCATCCGCTCAGCGTTCGGATTTGGAAAAGATAGTTATACAGATAAAGATAATAGCACTATTTTTAATCATGTTCAAATATACATTAAAGATACTAAACGATTTGATAACGACTAGACATTATATACACTGTTATGACAACCGCTCGGGGCAGGATCCTAAAACCACAGCATCATCACTCATTCCTTCTTGTTTAGTTTTTCCTAGAACTTTATTCTACTTACTCCTTTCCTTTTTTCTTCTTCTTTTGTCCATAGAAAAATGTATTTGAATATTTTATGTTAATTGTATTGCCATCTTGTTAGCTGTTAATTACAATATTGTTGGGACGGCCTTTATAAAGTCCAGACTCTATTGTGCCCATCGCGTCAGGTATACCTTGACGTGTTCGTTGGCGGACGGACTATAAACCTTAGAATTACACACACACACGGGACGGCCTTTATTAATGTTGGAAGAACTTGTGGCCCAACCCTTCTGCTTGTATATAGAAGAAAAGCAATAAAATATGTTTAAAGTAATCATTTTACTTTTACCCTGGTTACATTTAAATAAATCAAATTTTAAGTATTCACTATTTCGTCTTATTGTACTATAAGTTCTAATATAGTATTGGTGCAATAATATCAAAATTTAATAATATGCAAAAATAAATTGATTAATCTATTCTTATAATTAATATTAATGATTGAACAAATGCAATTTATGTGGAAAAACTAGCGGGACGCCGTGAGTTTTTAAAAAATAAAGATTGCCGTGTATCTCTTTAATTTCCATTTTTTCACAGTAATCTGATAACAAATTTAACCCAGATTGAAGTTCTTCGGCAGAGTTAACAAAATTGGAATCATAGGTTGCAGAGCTCAAGCAGAGCTGTTTGCAGAACTGTATTGCAATTTCCAAATTCAGCCATATTTAGAAAATATAAGTGTGTACACATTTTGTCAATCAATTATAAAAATAAGAGTTTCATCTCATCAATTAAAAATTTAACCTGGCAGATGGGTTAAACCTATTAGAATACCTGTTAACGAGAGAATGTGTGATCTTTTAGAGTGTTAGAAGATGAATTTCATTTTGCATTAGAGTGTGAACGATTTTCGGAGTAAAAGAATCAATATATATCTAAATATTTTTGGCAACGCCCTAATATGATTAAAAATAAACAATCATGTATCAGCCATTACTTGGGAACTACTGAAGAGAGTTGCGTCAAACTTCACAGAAATGTTCATCACAACGCGAATGTGTGTCGTGTGCAAGAGTCATGCGGGTGCCTCAACGGTCAAGGTCACAGTTAGATGTCAAAGGTCATTTTTTTCATGTCTCAGCAATTAATCCAAAACTACTGAAGGGAACTGCGTCAAACTTTACGCAAACGCAAAATATGTATTGTGAGTTGGTACCCGTTCACAGTATTGCAGATGGTTTCCAGTTGGAGCATCCGTGTCCCATGGACACATTTCTTTTTCCTTTTTTTAATGTGTATCTCTGAAACTGTGGGTTTTTTTTATGGCATAATAACATAATGTTCTGTGATTTCATGCAACGTAATTACATATATTAAAATTTCATCAGAGAAATTATAATTAATTTGTCACGTGATTTGATGAAGTTTACAACAGTCATTATCAACTGTCATTTTGAAATAGTCATCCATTTTTGGAATCAGAGGACAAAGCTATTGTATGTGAGTGCTGTGTGCTAGGCCAGGGTATTGGTTTCATTCAGAGCTACCCTACTGTTTCACAATGTATCAGTCCCGTTAAAATACCTATCCATATAAATATGCAACACTAAAGTGGATTTGAAATATATGTCACTTTGCGTTGATATAAGACGGAGTTTGACTGATTGGATATTCCTGAGTTTTTTCTTTTTTTTTTTTAGAAAGAATGATATAAAAGATGTGTCCTGTGTCTTGCTTCTATAAAATAAACACAACTGAACGAAACTATATCCAGTGTGAATATATACTTTGACATCGAATATATGTATGTTATATAGTACAAATTGTTGACGCAAAACGAATTATGTTTTTTATCAATAACATTTATTAAACAATATCATCAACAAATAATCACATTACACGAGAAAGAAAGGCACACATATAAGGGAGGGAAAGCGTAGCGCAGAAAGAGAGTAACAGTTAGACATGTCACCATAAATGTACATAAATATTACAACATATCACAGATAGTTTCCATTACGTCCATAATATCACAGATGTCTTTTTTTAGCGCCACTATATTTCTTTACAATGACGAGGTTCATGAGTCCACCAATTGAAAACGTTCGTCCAATTGTATATTGTGTGGCATTCCTGTTTAAGAGAATAAGGGGAAAATAACAAAAAAACATTTGTTTCGCAACATCGACTCCACTAAAAGCTTAGTTTAACTCCGCTCCCATCAATTCGTGATTTGTGACGTGGTTTGTCGCCTGCTGTCCATGATTTAGACTTGACCCGGAAGTGACGTAAGTCGTCTGAGTGTTCTTTATGTAACATAGGTGTGTAAGTTTGTGGATTGCAAAGATTCTGAAACGAAAAGGAAGAATTTATTAAAAATGGAACAATTATACATGAACAGTACGACATGAATTGCTTGATACGATTCTTATTTAAGCATACTCACTAAACCTAATGTATATATATGATCAATGAAATTCGTTCACATGTGTTGCCATATCTTCTTATAAAAGAATGTTAATTGTACTGTGATAACTTGAGGTGAATTACAAAGCAACGATGTTATTATAATATAAATAAAAGGGTATATTTAATATAAAAAAAATGGATATACCTAGTACGTAAAAACTTTTCTTTTGCAAAACGAAAACCTATTTGGAATTCTACAGAATCTGATATTTTGAAATTTTTATAATAGTTACCTTATTGACTTCATAAAATGCTTTGTATCCTCCCTCTAGAAGATATACCTCAGGAAAATTCGGCCTCGGATAACTGTCCTTGTTGAGGATTCGGTCCAAACTCCGTAAGAAACGATACCTGTAATGGTAAATATCATTGAATGTCTATTATAGTTTCAATGGATTGAAATAAACAGCTTAACGTAGCTATCACGCCAGCCACAGCCCAATTTCACAACATATGTACACCATTCCTAAACACACTGACGCCATGGTACATGTATATACATAACTTGCATGTTCTCTACCATGTCTACAGACACAATATAAACGGCTTTACTCAGCCAGGCCAAATCCCACAATGTCAAGTTAAGAGTTACCAACCCATAATTCATTTTAAGCACATTCAATTACAGGTAAGAATAAATATATACTTGTAATCGGCAAATATACATTATTACATGATCTAAACACCTGGATAGAGTTTTGATGAACAGTTTCTTAGTGTAATTTTGCCTTTTATTGGCGGGTAAGATTATTTAATGCAAGTATTCAATTACATTTTATTTTGTTCAATGAAACTGCTTTGAAACAAATATTATCAAATTTTTTTCTCAAAAAGAGATTAAAATGTAGAGATATGATATTTTATGAAACTAGTTCATATACTTACATTTTCGGACCACGCTCAGATGAAAACTCGCAGTGGAATATGAGCACGTGATTCGTATGAGATGTCACTTCCGTTCCATGGAGAAATTTCTTTTTTGTACAAGTTTATAGCCCCCTGAAAATAACAAAACAAACTTTTATACGACTATTTATTGCTTGCCAAACAGTGGAATAAGATGCTGGTTATAAAATTTGTACTAGTTTAAAACTGGTATATTATTAATATTCAGCAATGTCCTTAATCGAGGCTAATGATAAATTGAACAGACAATCGTTTTCTTGCTATAAAGTGTTGACAAGTTTGACGAATAATAACTTTAGACAATGACGTTTTAATTCAATTTACCTTGATATGACCACCATCGTATTCATACGGATATCTGCAATCGATTACTGTTACTTGGTCTATATCGTTGTCATGGCTACCACTTAACAAGTCCTTCAACTGAAAAAAAAGGTATTTTATATGATTATATATATATATACTAAGGATACTATTTTTTAAAATATTGTTTTATTAATTCAACAGATTTTGAAATTTGTCAATAGTACACCAAATGTGAATGCTGCATTACATTTGAATATCCCCGTCTTATTTTCAGCACTCGCTGTATGCCTTCTCCTATTTTCCTTTAGTATGAACCATAGATTAAGCTTCTGTTAAAATTTTAGCATTTCAAATACTGTGTCTATGACATTCATAACTAACCGTGTGTGGTGTAATGGCATTGAGGTCACTGTGTTTCCCGGGAATTGTGGGTAGACTGTTGACACGAGATCCGTCTGCCACAAGGTCCGAGTCCGTGGATAATCTGTCAACCGCCTGTATGATACTTGACATTGGACTGGGACAGTGATACGTTTGATGGTCCATTGCATCACTCAGTTTCCGGCGTTTCGTTGATGAAGTCAGTGCTATGTCGTCCAGAGACTCTAGACGGCGCTTGGAATGTACATTGAGATTTTGAGTACTAACAATATAACGACGGCAACTGTCTGGTTTCCGTTGAGAGAAGACTGTTTCAAGCTGTTTTAAAAGAAAATAACATTGTTTAACGATCAGGCCTTTTCATACTAATATCTGAATTATTTAAACATAACACTTATTTTAAATATACATTATTTACAAGTTATATCTAGCATAACTTCAGTGCAAATATTAAGATTTCCTTTCAGAACAGATTAACGACATGTAACGTCATTTGACACCGCTGTCATATACTTAAACACAGGCATAATAACGAGTAGCATTTCTGTGCCTAAAATCACAGGTAGCTGTATCAGTGTTGGGAACTAAAGAAAAATGTATCAAAATATATAAATAATAAGAGGAAAAGATGAACATGTTATTTGTTGAAAACAAGTTTTCCTGAAAAATATCTATTTATAGACTACAATACTCTGTGATAAGTTTTCAGGAAAGTATTAAATCTGTTGTTCTTTTAATTTTATCTCTATTTTTTATTGAGTTCCCAACACTAATACAGATACCTGTGCCTAAATCATTCCTAAACCAGAATAGTCACTAATGTAGTTTGAGCTATCTTCCTTATTCGAAGTCGTCTCTCTCCAAAAGTTGTCTAATATGTTTTGGTTAGTATATTCTGATGATTGCGACATCATGGCGTCGTCGAAATACAGGTTATTCCTGAAAGATGGGTAACGCTATTTACAAAGACATCGAGTAATAAAATACAGTGTAATTATAGATATAAAATAGGCAAAATGCAGTATCTTCAGTATCTACTCGGGTGTTTAAAGCATTGGATTTGTATCTTATATCTTTTAATAATATATTGTAATACTAATAATATAATATAATAATTTTGTTTGCAGTTGTGTTTGCTTGTGGTAGCAGTAAACAGTTACCTACAAACACATACAACTAAACACTGTAGCGTCTTTAAACCTGACAAAAGTCAAGAGTTGTGAGATACTCGTTTCAACGAACATTGTACAATAACACAAACCTTCCACTGTGTGATGAAGTCCTTTTTGTTGTCCTAGGATCTGACATGTCAAATGATACGGGAGGCATCTTCTTGTTCTAATTGAATCTGATGTTTACCTTTGTTAGAGATTTACTTTTATGGTGAAAACACGTTCTCCTTCGTATTATATAGGCAAACATTTGCAATGTAAAGTGTTCACTCAGTTGGCCATGATCATCTAGATCTTGTATTCACGCATGTCAACACCATCGGGTGAGATGAATACATCAAAGCCTGAACAATTAATCGATAATAAACTAATTATTGTTTGGCTTTGTTAAAATGATTAGTAATCATTACCCATCAATATTATTTGTTTTCTTTCAAACACGACCGCAGTTTGCCATAAGGAAATAAAGGCGGAGCTGTAAATAATTATTTTCATAAAAAAAACAATCTTAGATCAATAAATAAAGTATCATAGTTCGGTGGGAAACAGCATGCGATGAAAAAACAATCAGTTCCTTATTAGGTTCGAATCGGTTACCGTGATCTATGAACCAGTTTATTATTTGGCACAATAAAACATGCTAATACGACATGAAATGGTGCAGACATTTTGAATTATCATAACAAGAATTGATAATTAAGCTATTAAAATCCCGCTTTTTCATTTTGCCGACTATATGACATCTAGGTCTTTTCTCATCCAATAGTGATGTATGCAGTTGCGAAATCAAAGTCAAAGCGTTTATTTCTTATCTGATGGGCATACGGAACAGGGAGAACCGGTTCCTAATTTCCATGTTCAAGTTCCCTTATTCGTTTCGAATAAGGAATTGCAACATGGAAGAACTTTATTCATCGTATTAATTATCTTTCTCCCTCTCTTTCCTATAATTAACAAATGCTAAACAAGCTAAACGCAGTGTTGCAGAATTTAATCAAATTTGAAATAAACTGCCAGTGTCATATTTAAAGTCGCTATCCCGCCAACAACAACCACATTTTACAACATGTGTACATTGTTTCTAATCTACTGACGACGAGGTATATATATAACATTCATATTTTGAGAATCAAAACTATATAGGCACAATATAAACGGGTTTATTCATATCTGTATAGTCTTTGAAAAGGAAAGTTAATTCAATATTAAATAAAAAGTAACTCTTCTTCTCGGGTTTAACCAGCCAGACCAAACCCCAAAACTGGGGCTTCGAATTAACAGTTACCAAATCCAGGGAGTACGTTATAGGGAGGATAACGTACTCCCTGACCTGAGATGTAAATAAAGAATCTGTTCTGTACAGCATTCATAAGATTGCATAAATTTACTACATCAACTGTTTAATGTTCATAATATTTGCTTGGAAATCAAAGTGCAGTTCATAGCGAGATCGTCTCAAGTCTGCCATGAAATGAAAAGTGTTCACTCAATCGGGCATGACGGCACAATCTCGATCTGGTGTTCACGCCTGTCAAGACCATCATGTGAGATAAATACATCAAAGCAAGACTAATTAATCGATAATAGCCTAATTACCCGTTTGGCTTTGTTACGATGATTAGTAATCATTAGCCATCAATATTGTTTGTCTGCGTTTACGACCGCAGTTTGCCAATAGAAACTAAAGGCGGAGTTGTACACACCTTTTTGATATCACTAAAGATCGTTTAACAGATGGCTAAACAAGAATTGTTGTTGAAATTATTATTTTTTGATAATTAAACGCAAGTTAAAAAAGGCATGGCGGCACTAATCTTACAAATGTTGGTTCACCAACTTCCGTTTTTTTATGAAATATATTTAAAAATGTAACATTGATATTGAAAATATCTTTAAATCGTGATATATTTTGATGTAGATGTTTTAGCATCTCATTTTCATATGAGCTTAATTAGAATATCTAACCAATGAAATTAGGATATTGCCTCGTCTTGATTAAACTTCAGTTTGAGTTCCGGTCTATATCAAGCACTTCCGGTTATTCCAATGATGCCGTTTTATTATATAGAGTTTAATTACCAGTGTTTTTGAGATACGGGAAATATCTCCCGAGGTAGAGAAATGGCCCCGATATTAAAACGAGTGCGGAGCACAAGTTCTTATATCGGGGCCATTTCTCTACCGAGGGAGATATTTTCAGTATCTCAAAAACACTGGTTATTAAACTATATATTACATAATTTAAAATGATGTTTGATTAATATTTCTAATGATTCACGCCTTTTTACACCAGTTTGCACGAGAAAGCCAAGACGACGTTACGTCATCCGAGACGACGTTACGTCATACAAACAAAACAAGTGGAACCGGAACTCTTCGTTAATTTCCGTAATCGTTATTTTCCTAGTGGCGGAATCTGACGACGACGTCCGTAAAACAATCGGAACGTCATTTGGCATTCCCGCCACTGACGGAAAAGGCCGAGCAATGTTCCGTACTGGGAAATATCTCCCACTCCCACTGGGAGATATCTCCCAGTAGAGCAAACGAGTAGATATAGCTTTTCTATTCCCAGTATTTCCTATACAAATCGCAGACAAATATGTAATATTACGTCTTATTATTATTCGATTCTATTGTAAGAAATCACAAAGCCTATTTCAAACATTGGTTTTGAAAAACACTCTTGAGTATCATATAGTTTCTTCTCTGAAGTTAGAAAGAGATATTTTCTCGACTAAATTCTAAAAATTAAAAAACATATTTTATTAGTTAGTGTAATTATATATAATTTATTAGCAAACACCGGTAGTTCACGCAAAGTTCCCACAATTAAACACAATAAAATGTCACGAGAAACTAGTGATTCACTGTGGTATAACTAACGACCATGTAACATTTGACCATTTTATTAAAACAATTATTGTGTTGGTGTATTTGCATATCTTGAATTGTTTGAAATGGGTGTCTTGATTTATATATCCAGAATTATTTACGAAATGCAGACTTTTCTGCTTATTACAAATCAATATTTTAATCCGCACAAAATACCTAATTTTTATTTTTCTGGAATTCGTAGATTGTCTGTATTTCATGCACGGATAAGAAACAAATGCAGTAACCTGAAATATGATTTGTTTATAAACAAAATCAAAGAAAACGCAACCTGTGAGAAGTGTTGGCATGAAAAGGAGGACGCCGAACATTATTTTATGCAATGTCCGTTTTATTTAAATGAACGACTTTTTCATGCTACCCGTCAATTTCATCCGCTCAGCGTTCGGATTTGGAAAAGATAGTTATACAGATAAAGATAATAGCACTATTTTTAATCATGTTCAAATATACATTAAATATACTAAACGATTTGATAACGACTAGACATTATATACACTGTTATGACAACCGCTCGGGGCAGGATCCTAAAACCACAGCATCATCACTCATTCCTTCTTGTTTAGTTTTTCCTAGAACTTTATTCTACTTACTCCTTTCCTTTTTTCTTCTTCTTTTGTCCATAGAAAAATGTATTTGAATATTTTATGTTAATTGTATTGCCATCTTGTTAGCTGTTAATTACAATATTGTTGGGACGGCCTTTATAAAGTCCAGACTCTATTGTGCCCATCGCGTCAGGTATACCTTGACGTGTTCGTTGGCGGACGGACTATAAACCTTAGAATTACACACACACACGGGACGGCCTTTATTAATGTTGGAAGAACTTGTGGCCCAACCCTTCTGCTTGTATATAGAAGAAAAGCAATAAAATATGTTTAAAGTAATCATTTTACTTTTACCCTGGTTACATTTAAATAAATCAAATTTTAAGTATTCACTATTTCGTCTTATTGTACTATAAGTTCTAATATAGTATTGGTGCAATAATATCAAAATTTAATAATATGCAAAAATAAATTGATTAATCTATTCTTATAATTAATATTAATGATTGAACAAATGCAATTTATGTGGAAAAACTAGCGGGACGCCGTGAGTTTTTAAAAAATAAAGATTGCCGTGTATCTCTTTAATTTCCATTTTTTTCACAGTAATCTGATAACAAATTTAACCCAGATTGAAGTTCTTCGGCAGAGTTAACAAAATTGGAATCATAGGTAGCAGAGCTCAAGCAGAGCTGTTTGCAGAACTGTATTGCAATTTCCAAATTCAGCCATATTTAGAAAATATAAGTGTGTACACATTTTGTCAATCAATTATAAAAATAAGAGTTTCATCTCATCAATTAAAAATTGAACCTGGCAGATGGGTTAAACCTATTAGAATACCTCTTAACGAGAGAACGTGTGATCTTTTAGAGTGTTAGAAGATGAATTTCATTTTGCATTAGAGTGTGAACGATTTTCGGAGTAAAAGAATCAATATATATCTAAATATTTTTGGCAACGCCCTAATATGATTAAAAATAAACAATCATGTATCAGCCATTACTTGGGAACTACTGAAGAGAGTTGCGTCAAACTTCACAGAAATGTTCATCACAACGCGAATGTGTGTCGTGTGCAAGAGTCATGCGGGTACCTCAAAGGTCAAGGTCACAGTTAGATGTCAAAGGTCATTTTTTTCATGTCTCAGCAATTAGTCCAAAACTACTGAAGGGAACTGCGTCAAACTTCACGCAAACGCAAAATATGTATTGTGAGTTGGTACCCGTTCACAGTATTGCAGATGGTTTCCAGTTGGAGCATCCGTGTCCCATGGACACATTTCTTTTTCCTTTTTTTAATGTGTATCTCTGAAACTGTGGGTTTTTTTTATGGCATAATAACATAATGTTCTGTGATTTCATGCAACGTAATTACATATATTAAAATTTCATCAGAGAAATTATAATTAATTTGTCACGTGATTTGATGAAGTTTACAACAGTCATTATCAACTGTCATTTTGAAATAGTCATCCATTTTTGGAATCAGAGGACAAAGCTATTGTATGTGAGTGCTGTGTGCTAGGCCAGGGTATTGGTTTCATTCAGAGCTACCCTACTGTTTCACAATTAATCAGTCCCGTTAAAATACCTATCCATATAAATATGCAACACTAAAGTGGAATTGAAATATATGTCACTTTGCGTTGATATAAGACGGAGTTTGACTGATTGGATATTCCTGAGTTTTTTCGTTTTTTTTTAGAAAGAATGATATAAAAGATGTGTCCTGTGTCTTGCTTCTATAAAATAAACACAACTGAACGAAACTATATCCAGTGTGAATATATACTTTGACATCGAATATATGTATGTTATATAGTACAAATTGTTGACGCAAAACGAATTATGTTTTTTATCAATAACATTTATTAAACAATATCATCAACAAATAATCACATTACACGAGAAAGAAAGGCACACATATAAGGGAGGGAAAGCGTAGCGCAGAAAGAGAGTAACAGTTAGACATGTCACCATAAATGTACATAAATATTACAACATATCACAGATAGTTTCCATTACGTCCATAATATCACAGATGTCTTTTTTTAGCGCCACTATATTTCTTTACAATGACGAGGTTCATGAGTCCACCAATTGAAAACGTTCGTCCAATTGTATATTGTGTGGCATTCCTGTTTAAGAGAATAAGGAGAAAATAACAAAAAAACATTAGTTTCGCAACATCGACTCCACTAAAAGCTTAGTTTAACTCCGCTCCCATCAATTCGTGATTTGTGACGTGGATTGTCGCCTGCTGTCCATGATTTAGACTTGACCCGGAAGTGACGTAAGTCGTCTGAGTGTTCATTATGTAACATAGGTGTGTAAGTTTGTGGATTGCAAAGATTCTGAAATGAAAAGGAAGAATTTATTAAGAATGGAACAATTATACATGAACAGTACGACATGAATTGCTTGATACGATTCTTATTTAAGCATACTCACTAAACCTAATGTATATATATGATCAATGAAATTCGTTCACATGTGTTGCCATATCTTCTTATAAAAGAATGTTAATTGTACTGTGATAACTTGAGGTGAATTACAAAGCAACGATGTTATTATAATATAAATAAAAGGGTATATTTAATATAAAAAAAATGGATATACCTAGTACGTAAAAACTTTTCTTTGCAAAACGAAAACCTATTTGGAATTCTACAGAATCTGATATTTTGAAATTTTTATAATAGTTACCTTATTGACTTCATAAAATGCTTTGTATCCTCCCTCTAGAAGATATACCTCAGGAAAATTCAGCCTCGGATAACTGTCCTTGTTGAGGATTCGGTCCAAACTCCGTAAGAAACGATACCTGTAATGTTAAATATTATTGAATGTCTATTATAGTTTCAATGGATTGAAATAAACAGCTTAACGTAGCTATCCCGCCAGCCACAGCCCAATTTCACAACGTATGTACACCTTTCCTAAACATACTGACGCCAAGGTACATGTATATACATAACTTGCATGTTCTCTACCATGTCTACAGACACAATATAAACGGATTTACTCAGCCAGGTAAAATCCCACAATGTCAAGTTAAGAGTTACCAACCCATAATTCATTTTAAGCACATTCAATTACAGGTAAGAATAAACATATACTTGTAATCGGCAAATATACATTATTACATGATCTAAACACCTGAATAGAGTTTTGATGAACTGTTTCTTAGTGTAATTTTGCCTTTTATTGGCGGGTAAGATTATTTAATGCAAGTATTCAATTACATTTTATTTTGTTCAATGAAACTGCTTTGAAACAAATATTATCAAATTTTTTTCTCAAAAAGAGATTAAAATGTAGAGATATGATATTTTATGAAACTAGTTCATATACTTACATTTTCGGACCACGCTCTGATGAAAACTCGCAGTGGAATATGAGCACGTGATTCGTATGAGATGTCACTTCCGTTCCATGGAGAAATTTCTCTATTGAATCTTTTTTGTACAAGTTTATAGCCCCCTGAAAATAACAAAACAAACTTTTATACGACTTATTATTGCTTGCCAAACAGTGGAATAAGATGCTGGTTATAAAATTTGTACTAGTTTAAAACTGGTATATTATTAATATTCAGCAATGTCCTTAATCGAGGCTAATGATAAATTGAACAGACAATCGTTTTCTTGCTATAAAGTGTTGACAAGTTTGACGAATAATAACTTAAGACAGTGACGTTTTAATTCAATTTACCTTGATATGACCACCATCGTATTCATACGGATATCTGCAATCGATTACTGTTACTTGGTCTATATCGTTGTCATGGCTACCACTTAACAAGTCCTTCATCTGAAATAAAAGGTATTTTATATGATTATATATATATATACTAAGGATACTTTTTTTTTAAAATATTTTTTTATTAATTCAACAGATTTTGAAATTTGTCAATAGTACACCAAATGTGAATGCTGCATTACATTTGAATATCCCCGTCTTATTTTCAGCACTCGCTGTATGCCTTCTCCTATTTTCCTTTAGTATGAACCATAGATTAAGCTTCTGTTAATATTTTAGCATTTCAAATACTGTGTCTATGACATTCATAACTAACCGTGTGTGGTGTAATGGCATTGAGATCACTGTGTTTCCCGGGAATTGTGGGTAGACTGTTGACACGAGATCCGTCTGCCACAAGGTCCGAGTCTGTGGATAATCTGTCAACCGCCTGTATGATACTTGACATTGGACTGGGACAGTGATACGCTTGATGGTCCATTGCATCACTCAGTTTCCGGCGTTTCGTTGATGAAGTCAGTGCTATGTCGTCCAGAGACTCTAGACGGCGCTTGGAATGTACATTGAGATTTTGAGTCCTAACAATATAACGACGGCAACTGTCTGGTTTCCGTTGAGAGAAGACTGTTTCAAGCTGTTTTAAAAGAAAATAACATTGTTTAACGATCAGGCCTTTTCATACTAATATCTGAATTATTTAAACATAACACTTATTTTAAATATACATTATTTACAAGTTATATCTAGCATAACTTCAGTGCAAATATTAAGATTTCCTTTCAGAACAGATTAACGACATGTAACGTCATTTGACACCGCTGTCATATACTTAAACACAGGCATAATAACGAGTAGCATTTCTGTGCCTAAAATCACAGGTAGCTGTATCAGTGTTGGGAACTAAAGAAAAATGTATCAAAATATATAAATAATAAGAGGAAAAGATGAACATGTTATTAGTTGAAAACAAGTTTTCCTGAAAAATATCTATTTATAGACTACAATACTCTGTGATAAGTTTTCAGGAAAGTATTAAATCTGTTGTTCTTTTAATTTTATCTCTATTTTTTATTGAGTTCCCAACACTGATACAGATACCTGTGCCTAAATCATTAATAATAATTTAAATACAATAAATATAACTACTGCATAATAAACTTACATCATCCATTCCTAAACCAGAATAGTCACTAATGTAGTTTGAGCTATCTTCCTTATTCGAAGTCGTCTCTCTCCAAAAGCTGTCTAATATGTTTTGGTTAGTATATTCTGATGATTGCGACATCTTGGCGTCGTCGAAATACAGGTTATTCCTGAAAGATGGGTAACGCTATTTACAAAGACATCGAGTAATAAAATACAGTGTAATTATAGATATAAAATAGGCAAAATGCAGTATCTTCAGTATCTACTCGAGTGTTTAAAGCATTGGATTTGTATCTTATCTCGTTTAATAATATATTGTAATACTAATAATATAATATAATAATTTTGTTTGCAGTTGTGTTTGCTTGTGGTAGCAGTAAACAGTTACCTACAAACACATACAACTTAACACGGTAGGGTCTTTAAAACTGACAAAAGTCAAGAGTTGTGAGATACTCGTGTCAACGAACGTTGTACAATAACACAAACCTTCCACTGTGTGATGGAGTCCTTTTTGTTGTCCTAGGATCTGACATGTCAAATGATACGGGAGGCATCTTCTTGTTCTAATTGAATATGATGTTAGAGATTTACAGTTATGGTGAAAACGTGCGTATAAGCGTTTATTTATCCTCGCTGTATTGCACTAAGCATTTTAGCGAGCAGACCTAGGTTTTAAGTCTCATCCGAAGGACTGTTAAGGTAGGAAATACTTTTGAAATATTTCAATAATTAACCCAAATTCGGTCCTGGCTGGGATTGAACGCGCGATCCCTGGGTTACTAAGCCGCAATGCTAACCATTACACCACGGCGCTACCTTTATGGTGAAAACACGTTCTCCTTCGTTTTATATAGGCAAACATTTGCAATGTAAAGTGTTCACTCAGTTGGCCATGATCATCTAGATCTGGTATTCACGCCTGTCAACACCATCGGGTGAGATGAATACATCAAAGCCCGAACAATTAATCGATAATAAACTAATTATTGTTTGGCTTTGTAAAAATGATTAGTAATCATTACCCATCAATATTGTTTGTTTTCTTTCAAACACGACCGCAGTTTGCCATAAGGAAATAAAGGCGGAGCTGTAAATAATTATTTTCATACAAAAACAATCTTAGATCAATAAATAAAGTATCATAGTTCGGTGGGAAACAGTATGCGATGAAAAAACAATCAGTTCCTTATTAGGTTCGAATCGGTTACCGTGATCTATGAATCAGTTTATTATTTGGCACAATAAAACATGCTAATACGACATGAAATGGTGCAGACATTTTGAATTATCATAACAAGAATTGATAATTAAGCTATTAAAATCCCGCTTTTTCCATTTTGCCAACTATATGACATCCAGGTATTTTCTCATCCAATAGTGATGTATGCAGTTGCGAAATCAAAGTCAAAGCGTTTATTTCTTATTTGATGCGCATACGGAACAGGGAGAACCGGTTCCTAATTTCCAGTTCCAAGTTCCCATTTTCGTTTCGAATAAGAAATTGCAACATGGAAGAACTTTATTCATCGTATAAATTATCTTTCTCCCTCTCTTTCCAATAACTAACAAATGCTAAACAAGCTAAACGCAGTGTTGCAGAATTTAATCAAATTTCAAATAAACTGCCAGTGTCATATTTAAAGTCGCTATCCCGCCAACAACAGCCACATTTTACAACATGTGTACCTTGTTTCTAATCTACTGACGACGAGGTATATATATATCTTTCATATTTTGAGAATCAAAACTATATAGGCACAATATAAACGGGTTTATTCATATCTGTATAGTCTTGCAAAAGGAAAGTTAATTCAATATTAAATAAAAAGTAACTCTTCTTCACGGGTTTAACCAGCCAGACCAAACCCCAAAACTGGGGCTTCGAATTAACAGTTACCAAATCATAATTCATTTTACGCACTATTCAGTCACGAGTATTTTAAGAAACCGTGTATGAATCTTTACCGTTTATCAGCCCATATACATTATTATATGACCTGGAGAGAGTTTTGATGAAACTGTTTTGAAGTGTTATTTTGACGTTATTTGGCGGGTTTGTTTCTATAAGATATTTCATAAAAGTATGCAAAGAACAATTATTTCTCGGTAGAATATAACTTATACAATCATGAATGTTCAGCTAAAAACCCCAATGAGATTTAAGATTAAGTGGACTTTGTTAACTGATTTGTCTCTCAGAAAGTGGATAAAAGTCAAAATATCAGTTAAAACTACAACGTTCATATCAGGAGGAACAAGTATTCTCCCTTATATAAATAGAGGATCTTAAACGAGTTCCCATTTTATATAAGATTTATGAAACGAGTTATTAATTATTTTAATTTTAACGAGCCTTTTGTAGAGTCAAAATTAAAAATAATTCATAACTCGTTTCATAAATCTTATATAAAATGGGAACTCGTTTAAGATCCTTTTTATCACATATCATTGCAATCAAATTAGTAAAAATTAATTCAGATTGACATAGAACCGCCACGACGACCGACACACTTTAGCACCAAAACGTCATAAAATATGTGACGTCGTAACGTCGCGTCTCACACATAACGTTGCGTATAAAATAGTTCGTGTTTTACCTCTTTACAAAATAGCAGTTTACGCCAACTTTTTAACAAACGAACAACAATGCTTTGTATAACGTGCATTATTTTGATAAGCTGTCCCTTATAATAAGTTTATGATTCAGATCTGGGTAAATTTGTAAGAAATAAAATAGTTTCAGTTAATAAACTTGCGTAGTGTTACAGGTTTAACTCAACCATTCAAAATCGTTCCAGGTTGTATTACACGTGTGTCATATAATAGGATATTAAATGGGTGTTTGACACTGCTAACAAGGGACGTTATGTGATAATAGACTATATGTGAAGCTAGTGAGCCAACACGACGGAAATGTCTATTTAATTATAAATAATTTTATTCCCCTTGTCAAACTGATAAAGATCTAAATCTTAAACTGAAAAACATATACCTTTGGATGATGAATTTAGTGTTTACCTAGTCAACGATTTATGGATAGTTTTTAAACCAATCAGATGGCTCAGATTTTCAAATACTGGCTACATTTATTCATGAAGAATTTACTACCAGCTTTCGTCACAGGTTAGAGTGTGATCTATATAGAGACTATCGATAACTGTATGGTAAACACTAAGCCGGATAGAGTCTACGCTCACTCCATTTCGGTTTCTTAATAGTGAAGATTTCTCTTCATAACTAAAAATTTACAAAATAGATAGTTCTGCACTTTCCTGGTTTTCATCATATCTGAATAACAGACGCCAGCAAGTTCAGGTTTCTGGTATAACTTCAGAATCTTCACCCATTGTATCGGGTGTACCCCAAGGATCTGTATTAGGTCCCTTATTATTTTTAATCTACATCAATGACCTGCCATTATCTATGGAAAACACAGTCACGGATATTTTTGCAGACGATACAACGCTTTCAACTTTTAATTCATCTCTTGTCGATGCTGCAAATTCACTCAATAATGACCTTATCAACGTCAACGCCTGGTGCGATACTAATCACATGTCTATCAAAGCATCAAAAACAAAAATAATGTATCTCTCATCTAAGAACAAAATACATCATATTTATCATAATGCCCCTTCTATTCAGTTCAAAGATGAAACTATTAATTGTAGTTACGAAGAAAAAATACTCGGTGTTACAATTGACAATACCCTCTCTTGGAATACCCAAATTGATAAAGTTCTGAAAAAAAGTAAATCATTGTTATACCTGTTATCTCGCATAAAGATTTACCTTTCTATACCTATGCGCAAATTATTTTTCAATTCTTATATCTTACCCCATCTTGATTACTGTTGTGTGATATGGGGAAATTGTAATACTTCTCTCGAAGATAAACTTGTAAGGTTCCAAAAAAGAGCTGCACGACTTATCCTAGATAACGATTTCGATACTCCTTCCGTGGAACTTTTTACCGAACTGAGTTGGATGACATTTCCCGAAAGAGTTATATTTCAAAAAGCAATCATTATGTTTAAAACAGTTAATGATCAGGCCCCTGCTTATCTTAAAGACGCATTTACTCTAACATCAAATGTCCATATGCGGAATCTAAGATCATCATCAAATCTTCAGCTATTTCCCCCAGACCCAATAGTGAGTTATTCAGAAAGTCATTTGCTTATTCAGGCTCTAAAGTATGGAACTCTCTTCCCCACCATATACAAAATGCCCAATCTGTAAATAAATTCAAAACACTGTATTTACAGTGGATTCACCATCCGATATATATAATAAATGACTAAGTCTTGCACTTCTATTTAAACATATTTCCATTTACTGAATATACCACTTTAAATGCATTTTTACTTGTAAATATTGTATATATTGTATTGTTGAGGGCCTCATGGTAGATTGACTAGTTTCAAATGAGTTCTCTCGTTAAATAAAGTCTTTATTATTATTATTATTATTATTATTACTATTATAACCTCTATCCTATAAATATAGATAAACTATTTTCACGCATTAAAACTGTACATACTATGTTATCACCACATCCAACTGTATATAATATGTATATGCTACATTTGTGGTCATGTTGTTGCACTTGTATGTTTGTAATCATGCATGTATGTAACCTGAGATGTAAATAAAGAATCTGTTTTGTACAGCATTTATAAGAAGATTGCATAAATTTACTACATCAACTGTTTTATGTTCATAATATTTGCTTGGAAATCAAAGTGCAGTTCATAGCGAGGTCGTCTCAAGTCTGCCATGGAATGAAAAGTGTTCACTCAATCGGGCATGACGGCACAATCTCGATCGGGTGTTCACGCCTGTCAAGACCATCATATGAGATAAATACATCAAAGCAAGACTAATTAATCGATAATAGCCTATTTACCGTTTGGCTTTGTTACTATGATTAGTAATCATTAGCCATCAATATTGTTTGTCTGCGTTTACGACCGCAGTTTTCCAATAGAAACTAAAGGCGGAGTTGTACACACCTTTTTGATATCGCTAAAGATCGTTTTACAGATGGCTAAACAAGAATTGTAGTTGAAATTATTATTCTTTGATAATTAAACGCAAGTTAAATAAATGTAAAAGGCATGGCGGCACTAATCTTACAAATCACGGTTGGTTCACCAACTTCCGTTTTTTTTATAAAATATATTTAAAAATGTAACATTGATATTGAAAATATCTTTAAATCGTGATATATTTTGATGTAGACGTTTTAGCATCTCATTTTCATATGAGCTTATTAATAATTAGAATATCTAACCAATGAAATTAGAATATTGCCTCGTCTTGATTAAACTTCAGTTTGAGTTCCAGTCTATATCAACCACTTCCGGTTATGCCCAATGATGCCGTTTTATTATTACGTCTTATTATTATTCTGTTCTATTGTAAGAAATCCCGAAACCTATTTCAAACGTTGGTTTCTTCTCTGAAGTTTTTTCTCGACTAAATTCTAAAAATTAAAAAAAATATTTTAAACTAGTTAGTGTAATTATTTATAATTTATTAGCAAACATTTTGAAAGTACAAACATTATTAAAACTAACAATGAGAGAAAGATTGCTTGCTTCTTTCTTCCTATACACCCTATCTTAAGTATTTTTCTAAAAACACATACATACATCTTATTTTTTTGAAAATGAGATACTAATAGACAAACTTAGGTATTTTGCCAAAAATGTATGCATATTTCATCAAGATTTAAATAGGAGCAGAAATGGACCCTTATCTTAATTAGTCCTGTAATTATTTTAGTAAAAAATGACAGAACCAGTTGAAAGCCAACATTTAATGAATTATGAGAAAGAGAGGGAAGAGTTATTTTTATAGAAGTTACTTCCGGATGTTATTTCTTCAGGTCATACTAATAATCTTCAATTTAAATCGTGTTTGTATCTTGTGATTATTTAAACAAATAAAAACAGAAAGAACATATATGGCTAAGATTTTTTTCTTTTTATCGAACTTAGTATTTACAACTCCGTCTTTAGTTCCTTCTGGCAAACTGCGGTCGTGTTTGAAAAGAAAACAAATGATAGCTAATGATTACTTTTCTTTGTACAAAGTCAAACAATAATTAGTTTATTATCACTTAATTGTTCGGGCTTTGATGTGTTCATCCCATCTGATGGCGTTGACAGGCGTGAATACCAGATCTTGATGATCATGCCCGATTGAGTGAACACATTTCGTTTTGAATGTTTGCCTATATAAGACGAAAAAAATGTTTATTACCATATCACTAAGCCTCTACCAAGGACAGCTATCAGAGTTTAACCGAACTTGAACAAAAATGGCGCACTTATCATTTGACATTATTGAATCTAGGCCAAAGGAACGGACGTTATCATACAGCGGGAGGTTTGTGCAATTATACAATTTTTCGTTGACACGAGTGTCTCACAACTCTTACGTTTTATCAGGTCGCTACTTGTTGCAATATGTCTATTGTTTATCGATCAATATGATTGCATGACTTGTCATAAGGTTTACATTCTTATGTTGAAACTGCAAAATTAGTAAGATCATTTAAAAGCTAATTATGAATTAACATCTGACAAATATAAAATTGCATAACTGAAACTTGATATTTTTATTATTGGTTCCCGGTTTGGACATAACAGTATTATATATACAGTGTGTATACACTTTTTTGTCTTTCTCGATATCTTTGTAAATAAATGTACTCATCTTTTAGAAAGACCTTGCATTTCGACGACGTCATGATGCTGCAATCATCAAGACACTATCTCAACCAAAACACGTTCGACAACTTGTGTATGACTCCTTATAAGGGAGATAACTCGATTTACATGGGTGACGATTCTGGTTTAGGAATGGATGAGGTAAATTTATATTTTCAGAAGTTATAATTATGGAATTGCCTATCGTCTAACTATATATATATGAATGGAATCCCATTCTGGAAACGCGAAAGATCAAACTAAAATAGGATTTATTTGAATAGTACATTTAAGTATTGTTCATGATTACCCTTTTAGACAGGGAAGTGTTAATATAAGTATGTAGATAAGTTCTTTCTTTTCTAAAAGGAAACCTTCATATAGAATATAGTTCCGTAATATAGACGAAATAAAGTAGTGTACGTTACATGTTTTCTCCTTCTTACACAACAGTTTGAAACACCGTTCTCTCCAAAGAAACCAGACAGTTGCCGACGTATTTTCTTCGATAACCAAACTCTTCGTGTACGTTCCAAGCGCAGTCTACAGTCTCTGGACGACATAGCTCTGAGTTCATCAACCAAACGCCGGAAACTGAGTGACGCAATGGACCATCAAGCGTCTGACTGTCCCAGTCCAATGTCAAGTATCATGCAGGCGGTTAACAGATTATCAACGGATTCGGACCTCGTGGCAGACGGATCTCGTGTCAACAGTCTACCCACAATTCCCGGGAAACATAGTGACCTCAATGCCATTTCGCCGCAAACGGTTAGTACTGTTTATTATATGTCAATGCAATTTCGCCAGAAACGGTTAGTAGTGTTTACTATATGTCAATGCCATTTCACCACACACGGTTAGTAATGTTTATTGTATGTCAATGCCATTTCGCCACACACGGTTAGTACCTTTTATTATATATCAATGTCATAAACACAGTATTTTAAATGCTAACTTTGTAGTAGTATGTAAACTGTGGTTTACACGAAATGCAAATATGAATATATGACGGGGATAAACAGTTTAGGAAATTACACGCATTACATGTATTCAGAATTGCTTTTTGGTAGATTATTGACAAATTTGCGAAGCCTGTCATATTTAATACATTCATAATTTCTTATTGAAAAACGTGTTGTATTGAATACAAATATTAGCATAAATATATATACAAGAACTTCTGATTTTTGTTTTCAGATGAAGGACTTGTTAAATGGTAGCCATGACAACGACATAGACCAAGTAACAGTAATCGATTGCAGATATCCGTATGAATACGACGGTGGTCATATCAAGGTAAATTTATTTCAAACATCACAGTTATGATTTGCCTAAATTTAAATTTATTGCGCTAATGAAATCTTTTAGTTTTTCTGATATCTCAAAACTTTGTAAATTTGTTATCAAGCGACTATTATTCCACAAACATAGTTAATCGACATGAATTTCTTGTTACATTTATTTTATTTTATTAAAGTCTCATCATAGTATATACAGTCTACAATAGCATAAAACAACAACACATAATATTATACACCATGTCACTCTTGTAAGAGTTATACGAGACTAAAAGATATATATGATATCTTCTAAAAATATACTATATTTTACAATATTAATACTATATGTCATACAATTATCACACAATTCTTCTTTTTATTTTTTTTTTTTTTTTTTTCACAGCAATTTACCACATTACCATATTCATTTAATTTATTTTTACAATGATAAGAATTGAGCTATAATCGTTAATCCTGAGCAGAGTGTACTTATAAGTATAATTACAAAATGCTCTAAAAAAGTATTAAAATAAACTTTATATTAAAACACTGAATTTATGAAAACTGCACCATGATGGCATTAGAAGTGCTTATTAAAAAAAACATTTTAAAAAATCAATTATCATCTCAAATCAGATTTGCTATGACCTGATTAACAATCATTGCTCAAATATAAATAAAACAATTACATATATATTAAATTAACATAAGATATCAACATACATATACAATATTAACACATTGTTCACATAGAAATATATATTTACACTTCAAACAAATTAAATCTAAATCAAGCCTACCGATAAAGATAACTTGATCTTCTTTGCAATATTTTGAAGCAGGTTTTGGCACATATTCTAATCAGATTTACATTATTAAATAGAAAAACTATCTTCTGTTCGTCTGTATAGTCATTGAAATTTGAATCGAGTAAGAATGCATAATCAATCATTTGTAATCGTATATCATTATATAATGGACATGAAAGTATAACGTGAATCTCATTTTCTACAGTATCATTACAAAACGGACACACTCTTTCACAAACTGGAAGCCTTTCATAACGACCAGTTTCTAAACGAATGGGCGCAACACCACACCGAAATCTAGATAAAGCAGATCTATGGTTGCGTGGTAGAATCATTGTACAATATTCTTCGTTTTTAGAAACACTTTTAAATAATTTGTAAGTACGTAATTGTTTCCACCTGTACTATTTCTACTATGTTCAAGGTTAACAATATTGAACCAATCATATTTATACTTATCAATAAACGCCCTGTTAACATTGCCAAGCATAGTTCGTTTTACTAAAACAGTATCCATATTAGTTATAACATTACAATCAATATTAGAGAAATTAGTCTTAACTCGATATGGCCAATTTTTACATCTAGAACTGTTTAAATTATAACAATAAGTAAAAACTTGTTTATTAAATCGTGTTATCGGCATGTAATTCAGTCGAATCCAATAAGTGGACACAGTGGTTAATTGTCTAGCAAAGACTGGCTTCCATGCCATATCACCAGCCAAAGCAGCTGACGGTGCATTACGTGTCGTGCCAAGAAATGCTCGCATTGCTCTATGCTGTAGGGCATCTATGCATGAAAAGGATCTAGTACCCCAAATGGCTGCACCGTAAGCTACAATGGACCATACCATTGAATCAAACAACTTTGTATAAACATTATATGGCATACCTCCTAGTGTCTTATATTTAGCAATTAATAAGCCTAGTGCTCTACTGGCTGACTTAGAAACAAATGAAGCTGTGACGTTAAAGTCTAGAAATTCGTCTAGAATCAGACCAAGATAAATATATTTGTCCTTAACATGGATATCAAATTCACCACATTTAAAATTAAAAACTGTCTTTTGAACACTTCTAGGTCTGAAGTGAATAACGTTTGTTTTTAATTGATTTATTGACATAAAATTTGTGTTACACCACTCGGATAACAAGTTAAGCATCAGCTGTAAATCAGTTTCAGTTTCAGCCAGAAGAACAATATCGTCAGCGTATAACATAATACAAGCTTTTTGTCCATTACCAATATCTATACCAATATCTAAGGCCTTCAATTTACAAGCAAAATCATTTACAAAACAATTGAACAGTAAGGGAGATAAACAACAACCTTGTCGTAGACCTGTTTTTACATCAAACCAATCGGTTTTCAAACCATTTATACGGACACATGACGAAACAGTTGTGTATAAAGATTTAACAGCTTTCAACATTTTACCATTTACTCCTATATTACATAGTTTATTCCACAATAAATTTCTATTAATAGTATCATAAGCCTTTTTAAAATCGATAAACGCCGTGAATGTGGAAGCTTTCATTTTTATTCGAGTTTCAATAATGTTAGTTAATGAAGACAAGTGATCTATAGTGCTTCTCTTTTTTCTAAATCCATTTTGTTCGTCCTCTAATTTATTGTTTGCTTCAACCCAAGTAGATAGTCTTTGATTCAAAATATAACAATACAATTTATACATTGAACATGTACCGTAAATCGCACTTAAAAATAAATACTACACCATATTTTGCTAATCTATATGCTTTAACGCCATTCACGGCATTTCAATATGTATATATGTAGATACATACACATTGCATTGTTCTGTTTTTGTCAATGTACTTAGTACAACCTCGCGTTCAATATATGTTTCAAATTGTATATCTTTTCCGTATAAATCATGTTTTGCTCATTGCCTTTATGTATATGCACATACTGATCATGATTAACTATTGTATATAAGATTATTCATTCTATCACGGAACAAGAAACATTGTAATGTTTACGTTACTTAATAAAGAATCTTGAATCCTAAATTGTCCTGTTCTTTACAAACAAAGAGTATCTACTCGTTTCATCTCCAGCTCATAGTACGTTAAAGTATTTGAACATATTAGACGGAACTACTACCGATTAAATATAATTGGTCCCTGTCATTTTGGATGGATGTGATTACTCGGGCAAGGCTCGCTGCTCTATTTCAGTTAGATACGTGTATCAGTTTTAAATTATTACCATTGTTTGTTATATTTCAGGGGGCGATAAACTTATACAAAAAGGATTCAGTAGTGAAATTTCTCCATGAAACGGAAGTGACGTCTCAAACAAATCACGTTCTCATATTCCACTGCGAGTTTTCATCTGTGCGTGGTCCAAAAATGTAAGTAAACTATATTAATCATTTTAATAACAAATCTATGTTTTTGAACTTTATTTTCCAAATAAAAACTGACACGTTTTATTTAAAAGCAATTTAAATTAAAATCTTCTGTAATTCAACAATATAACAGTCATATATTTATATATGCATATATGTATATGTATCTATTATTCTTGTCAACACTCCAGTACATTCAATATTTACAGGTATCGTTTTTTACGGAGTTTGGATCGAAGCCTCAACAAGGACAGTTATCCGAGGCTTAATTTCCCCGAGGTATATCTTCTAGAGGGAGGATACAAGGCATTTTATGAAGTCAACATGGTAACTATTATATTTTGAAAAATAAAAATTCGAGCGTTCTGTTGGGGAAATAATATCACTGTTATATACATATTTATTCATGTTTTTTTCATTTTATTACATTTTTTTATTTTTTATTTTTTATTATGTACTAAGATTCGTAGTTTCGAAGCTTAGTACAATACGAAAATATGGATGACACATGTGAAGTAGTCTAAACTGTTAAATGTGGAAATGTAATTTTCTCTTGTCTAGATTGAGTAGGTTGAATGTGCATGTTTTAATAAGAATGGTATAAAGCAATGCGCGTCGTACTGTTCCATGTATATTTGTTCAGTTTTTAATCGTTTCTTCCTCTTGATTTCAGAACCTTTGCAATCCACAAAGCTACAAACCTATGTTACACGAAGAACACGGAGACGACTTACGTCACTTCCGGGTCAAGTCTAAATCATGGGCGGCAGGCGACAAACCCCGTCACAAATCATGTTTTGATAGGAGTGGAGTTAAGCTAAGCTTTTAGTGCTTTTAACTGTCTTTGATGATCCAGAATGTTGCGAACCGTAGGTGTTTGTTGTTATTTTTTCGTTATTCTCTTAAAAAGGAATGTCTCAAAAAAATATAAACGGACTAATCATCGTCAGTTGATGGACTCTTGAACCTCGTGCTTGAAAAAAAGGAATATAATGGCGCGAAAAAAAGCAATCTGTGATATTATTTATGTGATGGAAACTATCTGTGATATGTTGTGATATTTATGTATATTTATGGTGTCATGTCTGTCTGTTACTCTCTTTCTACGCTTTTCCTACTTTCTATGTACACCTTTCTTTCTCGTGTAATTTGATTATTTATTAAAGATATTGTTTAATAAAATGCATTTATACAACTTTTAGTTTGTTTTGTTTGAATACTAATACAAATGACTGATCAAGACTATCTCTACCCAAACTACCACCACCATCAAATGAGAGGAAACGCTATAATAAGCCTGACGTACTTAAACACATGGCTAAGATATAGTTTTAGGCGTAGGTCCTACCAGCATCGTCTTTTCCAAAATGGCGACACCCATTTATAGTTGAACCCCATCTAGGACAAGATTGAGATAATTTGTTCAGTGCAGGTCTCGATTATTTCTATGCTGGTTTCCCGCATTACATTATCGGTATAAAGCAGCGTATCGTTTAAAATTGTTTTCAAATTAAGTTTAGTACACCAATCAATCAGTTGCTCGCGTTGACTGACGCCACGCAGTTTTCGTGCATGCGTGCCGTGCTTATCCGGTATATTCCAGCGCAATAAAAAGAAGAAAATGATTATTTAAAGCGATATCTGTACTTTTAAAACATTTTTTTTGATGTTGAAAATAAATAACTTCTGCTCTGGCTCGATTCTAATATAATACATTAACATAAATTTGACATACCGATACAACATTCCCATTTTACGCATAATTCTGTCACGAGTGTTTTAAGAAACCGTGAATAAATCTACGTTAATCAGCCCATATACATTATAATATGACCTGGATAATTTTTTGATAGTTAGGGGGTTAGTTTCTATAAGATATTTTATAAAAGTATTCAAAGTACAATTATTTCTCAATATAATATAACTTGTACAATGTTCAACTAAAAACAACTATGAGATTTAAGATTTAGCGGGCTTTCTTAACTGATAAATCTCTCAGAAAGTGGATAACAACGATAAAAGTCTAACATATCAGTTAAAACTATAACGTTCATATCAGGTGGAACGAGTATTCTCCCTTGTATAATAGACTATATGTGCAGCTGAGATGTAAATAAAGAATCTGTTCTGTTCTGTACAAGGTTCATAAGATTGCATAATTTGACTACATCAATTTTGTTTTTCCTAATATTTGCTTGGTATAGACCGGAAGCCAACGTGCAATTCATTTTTGTAAAAATATATTGTCTGTCTTAATATATTGAAGATAAAAACACTTATGATGAAGATAAATAGTTTCTAAAATAAATATATCGATAAATAAATGGTGCGAACTTCTAGGTCACCGAAACTAAATAAATATTTGTTTTCCAAATATATATGCTTTCTGCAAATATATACGTTGGAATAGACTGTGCTGCAAATATATACGTGGGCGTAGACTGCTACACTGTCCCGTTTTTCAAACTCGAGACAAGCCAGATTTAACGAGCGCATTTCCCAGCGTCCGAGAAGTGTTCCGCATGTTGCAGTTTCTTTACCACGAAAACATAACAAATCCTCTAAAAAATAACGACCAAACGGCTAAAGTACGAAGAACTGTTGATCAATTGTTAAGCAACCCGCAATTTCAGGCCTTGGTTCAGAGCTCGTTATTGTTGGACTACAATAGCTAGTATTTCGAGTATGCTGATATTGAAATACGCGACTGCGATAATGATCATACATCGTCCAAAAGTAGTCTTGTAATACAAGAAACTGTCTTGAGATGTCAGATTCGTACCTTCTTACCAACGTATTGATCACGTAAACCGTATCCCCCACCCACCGTTCCACCACCTCAATGATGTTTATATTGTCCGAATGCATCAGGCGCGTGGCCTCGGCTGGCGTGGCGCAGTCGGTAGCGCGGAGGACTTGTAACCGGAGGCCCCGGGTTCAATCCTCCGTGGTGCCACTGAGTTCCGTCGGTATGTTCTTGGGCAAGACACTTTCCCTTAGCCTTGTCCGTCGGATTGGGACGTAAACCGGGCCGTCCCGTGTATCGGTCTATCCTCCGAGCATGTTAAAGAACCATAGGAATCTATTCCATAATAGAGTAGGGCACGGTTTCCGGATTCCTATGTATCATTCCCTCTCTCTGGGGCGGCTCCAAATAACCTATACTGTCTTGATGAGCCGTTAAACAACATTCAATTCGTCAGCAAGACGAGGGAGAGATATAATGAAGCTCTCCACATCATACGTTGTATCATAATTTACCGGAAACATACATGTATAATGTCGGACCAACAAAACAAAACACATTAACCAAGTTACACCTACAGCGTTAAAGACTGCCATGGTTGTTTGTGCGGAGTAGACGCTCGCAATCTATTTACTGGTGTCAGACCGGTGAAAATCAGCCCATTGAACACAATACAATATAGGCTATATTTGGAGATCAGTCACAAGTTCCACAACATTCGTTCGCTTAAATACACTTTTATTCTGTGTATTAAACACATTTGGCTAGCAAACGGTCCCATATCTGGAATAAAACACCGATTCAGTTTTTCAACATTTCGCGTCATTCATTCGCACCATCCGTATTTTGAAATAAACATCTGTCAAAACCACATCTCTACCTAACCTCTGTGCTAATACTCTCCAAAGAAATAATCCTCACAAACACAGTAAAGTACTTACTATTCATGACAACAGATATACTACTTTAACCTCAGGTTAGATTTAACAATGAAATAGAAACTAATCTTGGGAAAAATACATGCAAACTAGAAACTTTGGATTATTTCAAGGAACTATTTCAGCACCCTACGACCCGGAAGTACTTCCTGACTGGTCTGACACCATTTATAAATGAGTCGCGACATTTGTCAAAAATAGTTATCGAATACATCTAACTGACCAATAAGGTTGACCGAATGGAAAATCAGATGATTTTGCAAGGACCTATTATCTTTTCGGTTCAATTCCTGCTTGCAAAGAACCATTCGGCTAATAGAAATCAAGGATTTTAAGACGCGTTATACAAAACTAGAAAAAATGCCAAAATAAATGAACCGTTTGGTATATTTCCATCAAGTAAAGTTTTCAAACATTGCCTTCTATATACCAAATTAAAATATACACATAATGTGAGGTGTAGATATTAAAATCACTCATGCATGACATTTCTTCATTTTTTATGGAGAAACAGACATTCTGTTAAATTCCAACAATTTTGAGGCACAAAATAGACCACAAGGCTGCTTTGGAGCACATTTACATGCACAATGTCCAATGAAATATACAGTTTGGCTATAAAATGCCAGAAAAAAAGAGACAAAATTGAAGTAATGACTCAAAATGTAAGCCTACCCCATATGCCTTTAGCAGTTTTAAAGGCAACTAATACATTCAAGTCTTGGGCAACAGCTAGACAAACTGAACCTCACACCAGAATAGTATATATTTCAGTGGATTATACCATTATCTCTAACAAAATACCAAATTAATGTATTCATGCATGTATGTAACCTGAGATGTAAATAAAGAATCTGTTCTGTTCTGTACAACGTTCATAACATTGCATAATTTGACTACATCAAAAAAAAAATCTACATAATATTTGCTTGGTATAGACCGGAAGCCAACGTGCAATTCATTTTTGTAAAAATATATTGTCTGTCTTAATATATTGAAGATAAAAACACTTATGATGAAGATAAATAGTTTCTAAAATAAATATATTGATTTTATCTCCAGTACGTTAAAATATTTCAAAATCTTAGACGGACGGAACTACTACCGATTAAATATGATTGGTTCCTGTCATTTTGGATGGATGTGATTGCTCTGGTAAGGTTCAATGCTCTATTTCAGCTAAATACGTATATCAGTTTTAAATTATTACATTTCAGGGGGCGATAAACTTATACAGGAAGGATTCAATAGAGAAATTTATCCATGAAACGGAAGTGACGTCTCAATCAAATCGCGTGCTCATATTCCACTGCGAGTTTTCATCTGAGCGTGGTCCAAAAATGTAAGTAAAGAGTAATAATTATTTTAATAACAAATCAATGTTTTTGATCTTTATTTTCCAAATAACAGATCATACGATATTTTTAAAAGCAATGTCATCTACACATCTTCTTTAATTTAACAGTCATATATGTATATATTATTCTTGTCAACATTCCAGCTCATTCACTATTTACAGGTATCGTTTTTTACGGAGTTTGGATCGAGGCCTCAACAAGGACAGTTATCCGAGGCTTAATTTTCCCGAGGTATGTCTTCTAGAGGGAGGATACAGGGCGTTTTATGAAGTCAACCAGGTAAATATTTTATTTTGCAAAATAAAAATTCGAGCATTCTGCTGGGGGAAATAATATACTTTTGTTATATACATATTATTATTTTTTTTAATTTTCATTTATTATTATTATGATGATGATTATTATTATTATTATTATTATTTTATTATTATGTAATTCTTTTTTTTAAAATTGTCGTTACGAAGCTTTGTACAATTCGTGTTCTTTCATCTGAGCGAAAATATGGTTGACACATGTGAAAGTAGTCTGTTAAACGTGGAAATGTAATCATCCCTCGCCTAGATGGAGTAGGTTGAGTGAACATGTTTTAAAAAAATTGAATAAAGCAATGGGCAACGTACTGTTCCATGTATATTTGTTCAATTCTTAATCGTTCCTTCCTTTTGATTTCAGAACCTTTGCTATCCACAAAGCTGCAAACCTATGTTACATAAAGAACACGCAGATGACTTACGTCACTTCCGGGTCAAGTCTAAATCATGGGCGGCAGGTGACAAACCACGTCACAAATCACGTATTGATGAGGGTGGAGTTAGACTAAGCTTTTAGTGTTTTAAACTGTCTGAGTTGAACCCGAATGTTGCGAACCTAATGTTTGTATTTATTTTCCCTTGATTCTCTTAAAAAAGAATACCTCAAAACATACAAATGGACGAATATTGTCGATTGATGTACTAATGTCAGTGTGCGGACTCCTGACACTAGTGTTTGAAAAGGAATATAATGGCGCGAAAAAAGCTGTGATAGTATCTGTGATAAAAACAATATGTGATATGTTGTGATATTTATGTACATTTATGGTGTCATGTCTGTCTGTTATTCTCTTTCTGCGCTACGCTTTTTCTCCTTTCTATGTACATCTTTCTTTCTTGTGTAATGTGATTATTTATTGAAGATATTTTTTAATAAAGTGTATTTTTATACAGCCTGTAGTTCGTTTTGAGTAGTCATTAATTGTTACGATAAAATATGTGTATGGATGTATATATTCATACTGGACACACACACTTTCGTTCAGTTGTGTTTATTTCCTAGAAGTAAGATACCGGACAATTGTTTTTTGAACATTCTTCATAAAATACAAAAACTCAGGAATATAAAATTAGTCGAACTCCGTCTTATGTTAAGGTAAAGTGATATACATTTCAAGTCTACATAAATATTGTATATTTGTATGGAGAACTATTTCAACGGGCCTAATAAAGTGTTGAATAAGAGGGTAGACTTCATGCCCGCTAAAATGCCCAGTGCGATACAGCGAGATTAAATAACAACGTATACGTCCGAACATCATGTTAGCTGAGACGCTAGTGAGCCCTAAAGATCAGTAGGACTATAAACCAGAGGCACGCACGCACGCCCTCACGCACTGCCATTTGGATCCGAAGAAATGATGATTATTTCGAAATGACAGTTAATTTGACAGTTGTAAACCTCGCCAAATCACGTGACAATTATAATTTGTCTAAGAGGTACAGGTCATGAAATTTCAATATATATTGTATTAGAGATTATATAATTAGATCGGATTTAATACAGACAATCTTATTATTGACATCTGAAATATCATCTTGTTTCAAATAGACACATTTAAATAAAACATTGGCTTTAGCAGACATTTGAAAAGTTGTTTTAAGAAACCTTTCGGTAATGGCATTGATATCGATAACGAAATGCTAAATATATTACTGTATGCTGATGATACGTGTACCTTTTTAATTGCAGCAAATGCTCTTCATATCATGATAAATTAACTAAATGATTGGTGCATTGTAAATAGTATGTCAGTCAATACCTCTAAAGACAAACTTGTCCATGTTAGACCCAACTCTATATCTAGGTCCGAATTTGCTTTTACTTGTGGAACGGATAAATTGATATCATTGATAAATATGTATATACTGAAATAGTTTATTCGAGCATCTAGAATATAATGTTACAGCGAAAGTAGTCGCTCAGAGCGCCAGCCGTGCTTTGAGGTTTGCTAATGACAAGATATGGTATGTCAATATGTAATTTCTAATTATATTATTCATTAGTTCGTCCATTTTTTCTTATGGCGCTTCTATATGGGATTGCAAATCCTGTTCTTGACTTAATGCCGTATAACGTAAAGCAACTCGTATTATCTGAACACGGGGAAATACCCAGCCTGTATCGGTCCATGATATCCTGATAATTATCTTAAACCATTTAAGGCTGTTTATTTATGAATTGTGTTGTTGATTATTTGATGAAAAAACACATTGAAGAATGGAAACTTAACTTATATCTGAGTATAGTATAGACACGTATTGTCGAGTTATATAACCTTTAAGCCATCGATCAGCTTTTTCGAAATTTAAATGTTGCGTTGCCCTTTTAAAGTTAGAGAAGAGAGTATACAATGAGAATTTGGAAATCGCCGAACACGATAAATTAAAAAGATATAGCACTCTCGGTTTGATTGAGACTGTTCATGAACGGTAATGAAACATGTTTGCTACCGTTCACGGCCTCTAGCCCGGGGTTGAGCAGAACTCAATATTCAAAATGTTAACAGTACGAAAAATGATCCGTCCCGAAGATGATATGCATATAACGGTGAACTTCCG
This sequence comes from Cyrtodaria siliqua, assembly GCA_037043455.1. NCBI lineage: Eukaryota > Metazoa > Mollusca > Bivalvia > Adapedonta > Hiatellidae > Cyrtodaria > Cyrtodaria siliqua. Next base: position 37,347 of record JAWPHD010007060.1, on the reverse strand, counting down.
TGTGTTATTTTCATACCATTCCATGGCCAGGTTTGTATGGTCCTAGTGTCTATCAAAATCCTTTGCCCTAAGCGAGAAAAGAATGGGCGAAATAAACTAAATGAAATTTAGTTGGGAGCACGGGTTATGAGAACTTATGGGAAAACTTGTGTAATACAGTTTGTTTGTTTGTATGGTGTCATTTTCAACATATATAAGGTATATATGACGGTCGGTTTTTGTAATACAGAAGGAGAAGACACTGTTCATGTGATCATTAGGTGCAATATGTATAGTGAATAAAGAGACACGTGCAATATGTATAGTGAACATAAGAGACACGTGCAATATGTATAGTGAACATAAGAGACAATTTAAAAAAAAAAAAAAAAAGCTCTTACAGTCTCTATTGAATTATTTAGTTTTAATGACTTAGATTTTTTTTTTCTTTTACACTTTTTCCCAATCAGGATATTGTTAGCGTATGTGCCAAAACCTGTTTCTATATTTTACAATACAGAGATCGTATTGATATAAATAATACTATTCTACCTGAATGTGTATTTAATTTGAATGGAATATGTATTTTCTGAACAGTTACTGTTATTCTGTTCACGTCCGAACTGACCTGATGTGATAAATGTTTTTTAGCTTATTTTTTGTTTGTTTGTTGTTATAATATTATAATAGTCCCCATTTGCTTATGTACACAATTCAGAGTTTATGCAGACACTGGCAATGGCACGTTTAACCTGTGGATGCACATTCATGACATCATCAAAATAATTTGACCAATCAGTAAAATAAAATACCTCCACATTCTGGTATGGGTGTAAACTCGGTGATCATCGTTGATGCTCAACTGACTTTACCCATTTATAAAACTAATTTGTAGTGATAATTATATTAAACGTTCTATATGTGTGTTCAGATATGTAACTTCTTTTGGATTTTTTTGATTTTAAAACACCAATATATATATATTTAATTTAAATTATGGCCTACTATTTTGATTTTTCATTTAGAGACTGAGAATAAAGTCAGGGTAAATCCCTTTGTTTTCACCTACTGAATATCTCAAGATCTCGGACATACGTAACTAATGACAGGATGTGAAAGTTATGAATAGGCTAAAATAAGTCGATTAACAATGAATGTTCAACTGTTAGCAATTTTTAACATATATATATAATGTGTGTATAGGCAGAAACAATCATTTTTGTTATGTACATTGTGAAATTGTTATATACTAATATGTGATTGGATCTTGTGGATTATTGATTTGTGAGTTTTATGACACAACTAGTGCAATATACACATGAATAAACACTTAAAGTCAGAATATGCTTATTGTTAACCTTAACGGAGATGATAGAGATATTGTGTCAAGTATTTGCATTAAATCCACCGATGTACCCAGCCGTTAATAGAAACAACTGATTAAAAATGTACGCTTCGTTAAAATGGCACTGTAGGAACCTCAAACGTGAAACATGTCACAAATGTAAAAACGGTTACAAATGTAAAACAAAAAAGAGTCACATATGTAAAAACTTACGACAAATGTAACTCGTTTGGTGACATATGTAAAAAAAAAAAAAGTGACGAAAGTGAAAAAAAAAAGTTAACCAATGTAAAAAACAAAAAGTTACATATGTGGAAAAAAAAACAACACAAATGTAAAAATACAGTTTTAAACTGTTCTGTTGATCAAAGGTCATGACCTTGACGTGGTGCGGCTTCCGTCCGTCCGTCCGTCCGTCTGTCCGCCCGTAAACTTTTGTTCGTGGCGACTTCTCCTCAGACACTGCTTGGCCAATTTAGACCAAACACAACATGGATGATAATTAAATGAATTACTTTTTAGCATTAGGTCAGCGCGACATCCAAGATGGCCGCCATTACCATGTATTGTCAAAACCTTAACAATCTTTTTCTAAAGAATCACTGAACAGATTTCGACAATTGGTTTTTAAAATAATCGTCAACGTCTAGCCTTGTTTAAATAAAGTCCCTGGGATAAAACATTATTGTGCCCCGAGGGTCCAAAGAAAAATACATGCAAACTAGAAACTTTGGATTATTTCAAGGAACTATTTCAGCACCCTACGACCCGGAAGTACTTCCTGACTGGTCTGACACCATTTATAAATGAGTCGCGACATTTGTCAAAAATAGTTATCGAATACATCTAACTGACCAATAAGGTTGACCGAATGGAAAATCAGATGATTTTGCAAGGACCTATTATCTTTTCGGTTCAATTCCTGCTTGCAAAGAACCATTCGGCTAATAGAAATCAAGGATTTTAAGACGCGTTATACAAAACTAGAAAAAATGCCAAAATAAATGAACCGTTTGGTATATTTCCATCAAGTAAAGTTTTCAAACATTGCCTTCTATATACCAAATTAAAATATACACATAATGTGAGGTGTAGATATTAAAATCACTCATGCATGACATTTCTTCATTTTTCATGGAGAAACAGACATTCTGTTAAATTCCAACAATTTTGAGGCACAAAATAGACCACAAGGCTGCTTTGGAGCACATTTACATGCACAATGTCCAATGAAATATACAGTTTGGCTATAAAATGCCAGAAAAAAAGAGACAAAATTGAAGTAATGACTCAAAATGTAAGCCTACCCCATATGCCTTTAGCAGTTTTAAAGGCAACTAATACATTCAAGTCTTGGGCAACAGCTAGACAAACTGAACCTCACACCAGAATAGTATATATTTCAGTGGATTATACCATTATCTCTAACAAAATACCAAATTAATGTATTCATGCATGTATGTAACCTGAGATGTAAATAAAGAATCTGTTCTGTTCTGTACAACGTTCATAACATTGCATAATTTGACTACATCAAAAAAAAAATCTACATAATATTTGCTTGGTATAGACCGGAAGCCAACGTGCAATTCATTTTTGTAAAAATATATTGTCTGTCTTAATATATTGAAGATAAAAACACTTATGATGAAGATAAATAGTTTCTAAAATAAATATATTGATTTTATCTCCAGTACGTTAAAATATTTCAAAATCTTAGACGGACGGAACTACTACCGATTAAATATGATTGGTTCCTGTCATTTTGGATGGATGTGATTGCTCTGGTAAGGTTCAATGCTCTATTTCAGCTAAATACGTATATCAGTTTTAAATTATTACATTTCAGGGGGCGATAAACTTATACAGGAAGGATTCAATAGAGAAATTTATCCATGAAACGGAAGTGACGTCTCAATCAAATCGCGTGCTCATATTCCACTGCGAGTTTTCATCTGAGCGTGGTCCAAAAATGTAAGTAAAGAGTAATAATTATTTTAATAACAAATCAATGTTTTTGATCTTTATTTTCCAAATAACAGATCATACGATATTTTTAAAAGCAATGTCATCTACACATCTTCTTTAATTTAACAGTCATATATGTATATATTATTCTTGTCAACATTCCAGCTCATTCACTATTTACAGGTATCGTTTTTTACGGAGTTTGGATCGAGGCCTCAACAAGGACAGTTATCCGAGGCTTAATTTTCCCGAGGTATGTCTTCTAGAGGGAGGATACAGGGCGTTTTATGAAGTCAACCAGGTAAATATTTTATTTTGCAAAATAAAAATTCGAGCATTCTGCTGGGGGAAATAATATACTTTTGTTATATACATATTATTATTTTTTTTAATTTTCATTTATTATTATTATGATGATGATTATTATTATTATTATTATTATTTTATTATTATGTAATTCTTTTTTTTAAAATTGTCGTTACGAAGCTTTGTACAATTCGTGTTCTTTCATCTGAGCGAAAATATGGTTGACACATGTGAAAGTAGTCTGTTAAACGTGGAAATGTAATCATCCCTCGCCTAGATGGAGTAGGTTGAGTGAACATGTTTTAAAAAAATTGAATAAAGCAATGGGCAACGTACTGTTCCATGTATATTTGTTCAATTCTTAATCGTTCCTTCCTTTTGATTTCAGAACCTTTGCTATCCACAAAGCTGCAAACCTATGTTACATAAAGAACACGCAGATGACTTACGTCACTTCCGGGTCAAGTCTAAATCATGGGCGGCAGGTGACAAACCACGTCACAAATCACGTATTGATGAGGGTGGAGTTAGACTAAGCTTTTAGTGTTTTAAACTGTCTGAGTTGAACCCGAATGTTGCGAACCTAATGTTTGTATTTATTTTCCCTTGATTCTCTTAAAAAAGAATACCTCAAAACATACAAATGGACGAATATTGTCGATTGATGTACTAATGTCAGTGTGCGGACTCCTGACACTAGTGTTTGAAAAGGAATATAATGGCGCGAAAAAAGCTGTGATAGTATCTGTGATAAAAACAATATGTGATATGTTGTGATATTTATGTACATTTATGGTGTCATGTCTGTCTGTTATTCTCTTTCTGCGCTACGCTTTTTCTCCTTTCTATGTACATCTTTCTTTCTTGTGTAATGTGATTATTTATTGAAGATATTTTTTAATAAAGTGTATTTTTATACAGCCTGTAGTTCGTTTTGAGTAGTCATTAATTGTTACGATAAAATATGTGTATGGATGTATATATTCATACTGGACACACACACTTTCGTTCAGTTGTGTTTATTTCCTAGAAGTAAGATACCGGACAATTGTTTTTTGAACATTCTTCCTAAAATACAAAAACTCAGGAATATAAAATTAGTCGAACTCCGTCTTATGTTAAGGTAAAGTGATATACATTTCAAGTCTACATAAATATTGTATATTTGTATGGAGAACTATTTCAACGGGCCTAATAAAGTGTTGAATAAGAGGGTAGACTTCATGCCCGCTAAAATGCCCAGTGCGATACAGCGAGATTAAATAACAACGTAATACTATACGTCCGAACATCATGTTAGCTGAGACGCTAGTGAGCCCTAAAGATCAGTAGGACTATAAACCAGAGGCACGCACGCACGCCCTCACGCACTGCCATTTGGATCCGAAGAAATGATGATTATTTCGAAATGACAGTTAATTTGACAGTTGTAAACCTCGCCAAATCACGTGACAATTATAATTTGTCTAAGAGGTACAGGTCATGAAATTTCAATATATATTGTATTAGAGATTATATAATTAGATCGGATTTAATACAGACAATCTTATTATTGACATCTGAAATATCATCTTGTTTCAAATAGACACATTTAAATAAAACATTGGCTTTAAGCAGACATTTGAAAAGTTGTTTTAAGAAACCTTTCGGTAATGGCATTGATATCGATAACGAAATGCTAAATATATTACTGTATGCTGATGATACGTGTACCTTTTTAATTGCAGCAAATGCTCTTCATATCATGATAAATTAACTAAATGATGGGTGCATTGTAAATAGTATGTCAGTCAATACCTCTAAAGACAAACTTGTCCATGTTAGACCCAACTCTATATCTAGGTCCGAATTTGCTTTTACTTGTGGGACGGATAAATTGATATCATTGATAAATATGTATATACTGAAATAGTTTATTCGAGCATCTAGAATATAATGTTACAGCGAAAGTAGTCGCTCAGAGCGCCAGCCGTGCTTTGAGGTTTGCTAATGACAAGATATGGTATGCCAATATGTAATTTCTAATTATATTATTCATTAGTTCGTCCATTTTTTCTTATGGCGCTTCTATATGGGATTGCAAATCCTGTTCTTGACTTAATGCCGTATAACGTAAAGCAACTCGTATTATCTGAACACGGGGAAATACCCAGCCTGTATCGGTCCATGATATCCTGATATTAATCTTAAACCATTTAAGGCTGTTTATTTATGAATTGTGTTGTTGATTATTTGATGAAAAAACACATTGAAGAATGGAAACTTAACTTATATCTGAGTATAGTATAGACACGTATTGTCGAGTTATATAACCTTTAAGCCATCGATCAGCTTTTTCGAAATTTAAATGTTGCGTTGCCCTTTTAAAGTTAGAGAAGAGAGTATACAATGAGAATTTGGAAATCGCCGAACACGATAAATTAAAAAGATATAGCACTCTCGGTTTGATTGAGACTGTTCATTAACGGTAATGAAACATGTTTGCTACCATTCCATGGCCAGGTTTGTATGGTCCTAGTGTCTATCAAAATCCTTTGCCCTAAGCGAGAAAAGAATGGGCGAAAAAAACTAAATGAAATTTAGTTGGGAGCACGGGTTATGAGAACTTATGGGAAAACTTGTGTAATACAGTTTGTTTGTTTGTATGGTGTCATTTTCAACATATATAAGGTATATATGACGGTCGGTTTTTGTAATACAGAAGGAGAAGACACTGTTCATGTGATCATTAGGTGCAATATGTATAGTGAACATAAGAGACACGTGCAATATGTATAGTGAACATAAGAGACACGTGCAATATGTATAGTGAACATAAGAGACAATTTAAAAAAAAAAAAAAAAAGCTCTTACAGTCTCTATTGAATTATTTAGTTTTAATGACTTAGATTTTTTTTTTCTTTTACACTTTTTCCCAATCAGGATATTGTTAGCGTATGTGCCAAAACCTGTTTCTATATTTTACAATACAGAGATCGTATTGATATAAATAATACTATTCTACCTGAATGTGTATTTAATTTGAATGGAATATGTATTTTCTGAACAGTTACTGTTATTCTGTTCACGTCCGAACTGACATGATGTGATAAATGTTTTTTAGCTTATTTTTTGTTTGTTTGTTGTTATAATATTATAATAGTCCCCATTTACACAATTCAGAGTTTATGCAGACACTGGCAATGGCACGTTTAACCTGTGGATGCACATTCATGACATCATCAAAATAATTTGACCAATCAGTAAAATAAAATACCTCCACATTCTGGTATGGGTGTAAACTCGGTGATCATCGTTGATGCTCAACTGACTTTACCCATTTATAAAACTAATTTGTAGTGATAATTATATTAAACGTTCTATATGTGTGTTCAGATATGTAACTTCTTTTGGATTTTTTTGATTTTAAAACACCAATATATATATATTTAATTTAAATTATGGCCTACTATTTTGATTTTTCATTTAGAGACTGAGGATAAAGTCAGGGTAAATCCCTTTGTTTTCACCTACTGAATATCTCAAGATCTCGGACATACGTAACTAATGACAGGATGTGAAAGTTATGAATAGGCTAAAATAAGTCGATTAACAATGAATGTTCAACTGTTAGCAATTTTTAACATATATATATAATGTGTGTATAGGCAGAAACAATCATTTTTGTTATGTACATTGTGAAATTGTTATATACTAATATGTGATTGGATCTTGTGGATTATTGATTTGTGAGTTTTATGACACAACTAGTGCAATATACACATGAATAAACACTTAAAGTCAGAATATGCTTATTGTTAACCTTAACGGAGATGATAGAGATATTGTGTCAAGTATTTGCATTAAATCCACCGATGTACCCAGCCGTTAATAGAAACAACTGATTAAAAATGTACGCTTCGTTAAAATGGCACTGTAGGAACCTCAAACGTGAAACATGTCACAAATGTAAAAACGGTTACAAATGTAAAAAAAAAAAGAGTCACATATGTAAAAACATACGACAAATGTAACACGTTTGGTGACATATGTAAAAAAAAAAAAGTGACGAAAGTGAAAAAAAAAAGTTAACCAATGTAAAAAAAAAAAAAGTTACATATGTGGAAAAAAAAACAACACAAATGTAAAAATACAGTTTTAAACTGTTCTGTTGATCAAAGGTCATGACCTTGACGTGGTGCGGCTTCCGTCCGTCCGTCCGTCTGTCCGCCCGTAAACTTTTGTTCGTGGCGACTTCTCCTCAGACACTGCTTGGCCAATTTAGATCAAACACAACATGGATGATAATTAAATGAATTACTTTTTAGCATTCGGTCAGCGCGACATCCAAGATGGCCGCCATTACAATGTATTGTCAAAACCTTAACAATCTTTTTCTAAAGAATCACTGAACAGATTTCGACAATTGGTTTTTAAAATAATCGTCAACGTCTAGCCTTGTTTAAATAAAGTCCCTGGGATAAAACATGATTGTGCCCCGAGGGTCCAAAGAAAAATACATGCAAACTAGAAACTTTGGATTATTTCAAGGAACTATTTCAGCACCCTACGACCCGGAAGTACTTCCTGACTGGTCTGACACCATTTATAAATGAGTCGCGACATTTGTCAAAAATAGTTATCGAATACATCTAACTGACCAATAAGGTTGACCGAATGGAAAATCAGATGATTTTGCAAGGACCTATTATCTTTTCGGTTCAATTCCTGCTTGCAAAGAACCATTCGGCTAATAGAAATCAAGGATTTTAAGACGCGTTATACAAAACTAGAAAAAATGCCAAAATAAATGAACCGTTTGGTATATTTCCATCAAGTAAAGTTTTCAAACATTGCCTTCTATATACCAAATTAAAATATACACATAATGTGAGGTGTAGATATTAAAATCACTCATGCATGACATTTCTTCATTTTTCATGGAGAAACAGACATTCTGTTAAATTCCAACAATTTTGAGGCACAAAATAGACCACAAGGCTGCTTTGGAGCACATTTACATGCACAATGTCCAATGAAATATACAGTTTGGCTATAAAATGCCAGAAAAAAAGAGACAAAATTGAAGTAATGACTCAAAATGTAAGCCTACCCCATATGCCTTTAGCAGTTTTAAAGGCAACTAATACATTCAAGTCTTGGGCAACAGCTAGACAAACTGAACCTCACACCAGAATAGTATATATTTCAGTGGATTATACCATTATCTCTAACAAAATACCAAATTAATGTATTCATGCATGTATGTAACCTGAGATGTAAATAAAGAATCTGTTCTGTTCTGTACAACGTTCATAACATTGCATAATTTGACTACATCAAAAAAAAAATCTACATAATATTTGCTTGGTATAGACCGGAAGCCAACGTGCAATTCATTTTTGTAAAAATATATTGTCTGTCTTAATATATTGAAGATAAAAACACTTATGATGAAGATAAATAGTTTCTAAAATAAATATATTGATTTTATCTCCAGTACGTTAAAATATTTCAAAATCTTAGACGGACGGAACTACTACCGATTAAATATGATTGGTTCCTGTCATTTTGAATAGATGTGATTGCTCTGGTAAGGTTCAATGCTCTATTTCAGCTAAATACGTATATCAGTTTTAAATTATTACATTTCAGGGGGCGATAAACTTATACAGGAAGGATTCAATAGAGAAATTTATCCATGAAACGGAAGTGACGTCTCAATCAAATCGCGTGCTCATATTCCACTGCGAGTTTTCATCTGAGCGTGGTCCAAAAATGTAAGTAAAGAGTAATAATTATTTTAATAACAAATCAATGTTTTTGATCTTTATTTTCCAAATAACAGATCATACGATATTTTTAAAAGCAATGTCATCTACACATCTTCTTTAATTTAACAGTCATATATGTATATATTATTCTTGTCAACATTCCAGCTCATTCACTATTTACAGGTATCGTTTTTTACGGAGTTTTGATCGAGGCCTCAACAAGGACAGTTATCCGAGGCTTAATTTTCCCGAGGTATGTCTTCTAGAGGGAGGATACAGGGCGTTTTATGAAGTCAACCAGGTAAATATTTTATTTTGCAAAATAAAAATTCGAGCATTCTGCTGGGGGAAATAATATACTTTTGTTATATACATATTATTATTTTTTTTAATTTTCATTTATTATTATTATGATGATGATGATTATTATTATTATTATTATTTTATTATTATGTAATTCTTTTTTTTTTTGAATTGTAGTTACGAAGCTTTGTACAATTCGTGTTCTTTCATCTGAGCGAAAATATGGTTGACACATGTGAAAGTAGTCTGTTAAACGTGGAAATGTAATCATCCCTCGCCTAGATGGAGTAGGTTGAGTGAACATGTTTTAATAAAAATGGAATAAAGCAATACGCAACGTACTGTTCCATGTATATTTGTTCAATTCTTAATCGTTCCTTCCTTTTGATTTCAGAACCTTTGCTATCCACAAAGCTGCAAACCTATGTTACATAAAGAACACGCAGATGACTTACGTCACTTCCGGGTCAAGTCTAAATCATGGGCGGCAGGTGACAAACCACGTCACAAATCACGTATTGATGAGGGTGGAGTTAGACTAAGCTTTTAGTGTTTTAAACTGTCTGAGTTGAACCCGAATGTTGCGAACCTAATGTTTGTATTTATTTTCCCTTGATTCTCTTAAAAAAGAATACCTCAAAACATACAAATGGACGAATATTGTCGATTGATGTACTAATGTCAGTGTGCGGACTCCTGACACTAGTGTTTGAAAAGGAATATAATGGCGCGAAAAAAGCTGTGATAGTATCTGTGATAAAAACAATATGTGATATGTTGTGATATTTATGTACATTTATGGTGTCATGTCTGTCTGTTATTCTCTTTCTGCGCTACGCTTTTCCTCCTTTCTATGTACATCTTTCTTTCTTGTGTAATGTGATTATTTATTGAAGATATTTTTTAATAAAGTGTATTTTTATACAGCCTGTAGTTCGTTTTGAGTAGTCATTAATTGTTACGATAAAATATGTGTATGGATGTATATATTCATACTGGACACACACACTTTCGTTCAGTTGTGTTTATTTCCTAGAAGTAAGATACCGGACAATTGTTATTTGAACATTCTTCCTAAAATACAAAAACTCAGGAATATAAAATTAGTCGAACTCCGTCTTATGTTAAGGTAAAGTGATATACATTTCAAGTCTACATAAATATTGTATATTTGTATGGAGAACTATTTCAACGGGCCTAATAAAGTGTTGAATAAGAGGGTAGACTTCATGCCCGCTAAAATGCCCAGTGCGATACAGCGAGATTAAATAACAACGTATACGTCCGAACATCATGTTAGCTGAGACGCTAGTGAGCCCTAAAGATCGGTAGGACTATAAACCAGAGGCACGCACGCACGCCCTCACGCACTGCCATTTGGATCCGAAGAAATGATGATTATTTCGAAATGACAGTTAATTTGACAGTTGTAAACCTCGCCAAATCACGTGACAATTATAATTTGTCTAAGAGGTACAGGTCATGAAATTTCAATATATATTGTATTAGAGATTATATAATTAGATCGGATTTAATACAGACAATCTTATTATTGACATCTGAAATATCATCTTGTTTCAAATAGACACATTTAAATAAAACATTGGCTTTAGCAGACATTTGAAAAGTTGTTTTAAGAAACCTTTCGGTAATGGCATTGATATCGATAACGAAATGCTAAATATATTACTGTATGCTGATGATACGTGTACCTTTTTAATTGCAGCAAATGCTCTTCATATCATGATAAATTAACTAAATGATTGGTGCATTGTAAATAGTATGTCAGTCAATACCCCTAAAGACAAACTTGTCCATGTTAGACCCAACTCTATATCTAGGTCCGAATTTGCTTTACTTGTGGAACGGATAAATTGATATCATTGATAAATATGTATATACTGAAATAGTTTATTCGAGCATCTAGAATATAATGTTACAGCGAAAGTAGTCGCTCAGAGCGCCAGTCGTGCTTTGAGGTTTGGTAATGACAAGATATGGTATGCCAATATGTAATTTCTAATTATATTATTCATTAGTTCGTCCATTTTTTCTTATGGCGCTTCTATATGGGATTGCAAATCCTGTTCTTGACTTAATGCCGTATAACGTAAAGCAACTCGTATTATCTGAACACGGGGAAATACCCAGCCTGTATCGGTCCATGATATCCTGATATTAATCTTAAACCATTTAAGGCTGTTTATTTATGAATTGTGTTGTTGATTATTTGATGAAAAAACACATTGAAGAATGGAAACTTAACTTATATCTGAGTATAGTATAGACACGTATTGTCGAGTTATATAACCTTTAAGCCATCGATCAGCTTTTTCGAAATTTAAATGTTGCGTTGCCCTTTTAAAGTTAGAGAAGAGAGTATACAATGAGAATTTGGAAATCGCCGAACACGATAAATTAAAAAGATATAGCACTCTCGGTTTGATTGAGACTGTTCATGAACGGTAATGAAACATGTTTGCTACCGTTCACGGCCTCTAGCCCGGGGTTGAGCAGAACTCAATATTCAAAATGTTAACAGTACGAAAAATGATCCGTCCCGAAGATGATATGCATATAACGGTGAACTTCCGTGTGTTATTTTCATACCATTCCATGGCCAGGTTTGTATGGTCCTAGTGTCTATCAAAATCCTTTGCCATAAGCGAGAAAAGAATGGGCGAAATAAACTAAATGAAATTTAGTTGGGAGCACGGGTTATCAGAACTTATGGGAAAACTTGTGTAATACAGTTTGTTTGTTTGTATGGTGTCATTTTCAACATATATAAGGTATATATGACGGTCGGTTTTTGTAATACAGAAGGAGAAGACACTGTTCATGTGATCATTAGGTGCAATATGTATAGTGAATAAAGAGACACGTGCAATATGTATAGTGAACATAAGAGACACGTGCAATATGTATAGTGAACATAAGAGACAATTTAAAAAAAAAAAAAAAAAGCTCTTACAGTCTCTATTGAATTATTTAGTTTTAATGACTTAGATTTTTTTTTCTTTTACACTTTTTCCCAATCAGGATATTGTTAGCGTATGTGCCAAAACCTGTTTCTATATTTTACAATACAGAGATCGTATTGATATAAATAATACTATTCTACCTGAATGTGTATTTAATTTGAATGGAATATGTATTTTTTGAACAGTTACTGTTATTCTGTTCACGTCCGAACTGACCTGATGTGATAAATGTTTTTTAGCTTATTTTTTGTTTGTTTGTTGTTATAATATTATAATAGTCCCCATTTGCTTATGTACACAATTCAGAGTTTATGCAGACACTGGCAATGGCACGTTTAACCTGTGGATGCACATTCATGACATCATCAAAATAATTTGACCAATCAGTAAAATAAAATACCTCCACATTCTGGTATGGGTGTAAACTCGGTGATCATCGTTGATGCTCAACTGACTTTACCCATTTATAAAACTAATTTGTAGTGATAATTATATTAAACGTTCTATATGTGTGTTCAGATATGTAACTTCTTTTGGATTTTTTTGATTTTAAAACACCAATATATATATATTTAATTTAAATTATGGCCTACTATTTTGATTTTTCATTTAGAGACTGAGGATAAAGTCAGGGTAAATCCCTTTGTTTTCACCTACTGAATATCTCAAGATCTCGGACATACGTAACTAATGACAGGATGTGAAAGTTATGAATAGGCTAAAATAAGTCGATTAACAATGAATGTTCAACTGTTAGCAATTTTTAACATATATATATAATGTGTGTATAGGCAGAAACAATCATTTTTGTTATGTACATTGTGAAATTGTTATATACTAATATGTGATTGGATCTTGTGGATTATTGATTTGTGAGTTTTATGACACAACTAGTGCAATATACACATGAATAAACACTTAAAGTCAGAATATGCTTATTGTTAACCTTAACGGAGATGATAGAGATATTGTGTCAAGTATTTGCATTAAATCCACCGATGTACCCAGCCGTTAATAGAAACAACTGATTAAAAATGTACGCTTCGTTAAAATGGCACTGTAGGAACCTCAAACGTGAAACATGTCACAAATGTAAAAACGGTTACAAATGTAAAAAAAAAAAGAGTCACATATGTAAAAACATACGACAAATGTAACACGTTTGGTGACATATGTAAAAAAAAAAAAAGTGACGAAAGTGAAAAAAAAAAGTTAACCAATGTAAAAAAAAAAAAGTTACATATGTGGAAAAAAACACAACACAAATGTAAAAATACAGTTTTAAACTGTTCTGTTGATCAAAGGTCATGACCTTGACGTGGTGCGGCTTCCGTCCGTCCGTCCGTCTGTCCGCCCGTAAACTTTTGTTCGTGGCGACTTCTCCTCAGACACTGCTTGGCCAATTTAGACCAAACACAACATGGATGATAATTAAATGAATTACTTTTTAGCATTAGGTCAGCGCGACATCCAAGATGGCCGCCATTACCATGTATTGTCAAAACATTAACAATCTTTTTCTAAAGAATCACTGAACAGATTTCGACAATTGGTTTTTAAAATAGTCGTCAACGTCTAGCCTTGTTTAAATAAAGTCCCTGGGATAAAACATGATTGTGCCCCGAGGGTCCAAAGTTTGTATATTTAGATTTTACATGTTTTTCATAGATTTATATAGGAATTTTTTTTTAAAAACCCTTCTTCTCTGAAACCGCAATGTACAGAGTTCTCATGTATTACATGTGTCTTCTACTAAGTTTGTCAAATGGTAACCCTGGGGTCGAATTTGGCGCCGCCCCAGGGTCACAGTTTTACATAGGCTTATATAGGGAAAAAATCTTCTTCTCTGGAACTATAAGAGCCAGAGGTTTAATATATATTGCATTTACTATAAGCGTATGGTCCTCTAACCAATCCTGTTCAAATGGTGATCCTGCGGTCACATTTGGCCACGCTTCCCCGCCCCCACCCCCCCCCCCCCCCCCCACCCCACCCCCACACCCCCACGAGGTCACATGTTTTACATAGACTTATATTTTATCAGCTGACAATGAACATGACACAATAATGCAAGATTACGTTTATTAGCAAACTAACTTTAGAGCACGAATATGATATTGGTCCAGTGCTAATGCACATCTGTTGCTGAACACTGCAAATATTTCCATGAATGGTAATTGATCCTTACTATCACACTGACAGGGGACAGCGCCTATTCAATTTGGATTAAATTAATAAATGAGGCTCTATCTATATACATGCTATTTTAATATATTAAAGTGACTAGAGGCCATCTGGAAAAAGCATAGGCAAAAATAAACATAAGACTAAAACCATGTGATTTAGTTTTATATTCAATGGACATAATTAATCATTTAGGACATATTTATGTGTTCTTATCAGTTCTTACAAATATAGCTTTCTCATGTGCCCCCTCCCCCCACAACATCCGCCCTTTTCTCCATTTTCCATCCGATCTTTACCACACACCCCACCCCACCCCAAACCTGATTTTTTATACATATTTCTGTGTTATTTTTGTTTATCAATTCTACACCTATATCTATGTTGCGCCCCATCCCCTACCCCATCTTCACCACCACCGCAATTTTTCATGAACGGGCGGGCACCTGTGTAGAACCACCGACGTTCCGCAATCCAGCTGAATAGCTTCCTCACACAGAGATTCCTAGGCCCCGGAGGGATCGAACCTACAGCAAGTGATTTCAAGTCAGAGACTCTAACCAACCACTCTGCAACTAAACGGACGCCCCGCATAAATTATAAAAAGGCGCATATAATTAAATTCCTGTTGGTAGCAGTACGTTGTTACTATGTGAACATCTGGAAAGCTGTTGAATGGAATGGATGGCCGTAGGGTGGTGTTGGGACTCTGTTCGAAGTCTTTGGTAAAAGAGGGACTGTCAGGATTCCAGTGTATACTCAGGAGTGTTTGAGCCCTCTGTAACCAATGCGGCGTACCTGGTCGTAGACTATTTTAAAGCAGTTGAAGCTGGCGTTTGATAATCAAAAGGGCACTATAAAGTTTTAATATTGTAGGGCAAATATTTCCAAGAATGACATCCGAGAAATATGTTTTCATAATCAGGTCAGAGTGACCTTGACATTTGACCTACTACCATGAACGCAATAGGATAGTTGTTGCAAAATGGATAATACATGTATTTGTATGTTTCAAGATTGAAGGTATAATAGTAAATAAATTACAGCACAAGAGACGTTTTTTGGGTTGATTGGGTAAGTGTGACCTTAACCTTTTTCAGCTACTGACCCTAAAATTAATATTTTAACACGGTTATTATTTCTGTAAAGTTTCAAGATGGCATTATACTTACAATTTACAGATAGGATAATGTTTTTCAGGATTCGGCAATTGTCAGCACCAATGCTTTCTCCTCTCACTACGGACAATGCACACATATGACGTTTACTACGGGTAAGGCCAGATGGTATACTTTTGGAGTTGTCATGTGGAATGCTTATGTGCATATTTGGTCATGGTGACCTTGACCTTTTGACTTTCTAACCCCGAAAGCAATATGGTTCCTTCCCTTACCAAAGGCAATTTGCCTATAAAGTTTCATGAGTATAGGTTTTATACTCCTGGGGTTATCATTTGGAATATATATACCCCTATGAGGTGATTGTGACCTTGACCTTTGACCTAGTGATCCCAAAATCCTCCTCTGACCAAGGGCAATGCATTTATGACGTTGTAAGATGAGTGTCGTGTTTTTAAAGTTATCACGTGGAATAAATATAGCCACATGAGGCCATAGCGACTTTTAACCTACTGACCGCAAAAACAATAGGGTTCCACTTCTCACCAAGGGCTATGAACTTAAGAAGTTTCAGGAGTGTCATGGTTTATGTTATCGCTTGGATACAAGGTCATAGTGACCTTGACCTTTGACTGCCTATATCCCAAAACAAGTGTTCCCACTCATACCTAGGGAAATGTAAATGAATTTTCATGATGGTGGATGTTGTGCTTTTGAAATCATGGTGCACAGTGTATATTTCCATAAAGACATAGTGACCTTGCCCTTCGATCTGACCTCAAAAACAATGAAGTTCTTGCTTTCTCCAAGCGCAATGTACCTGTTTGGGTGTTATAGTTTCAAAACTATTGTCCGGAATGAGTAATTGTTTATAGACAGATGACCCCATACCATAATATGCGTATAAAAAAAGTGCAAGAGGGACAACTACCATCAGTGTATTTTCAGACGGTAGAATAGCCATTTCTAATGAGACATAGTGAATGCGTGGGTTCCTCCTTTAACAGTTAAATTGATTCTAAAATAGACAATTTATTTTTTCAAAAGAAAGTATCAATTGAATGTATATGTAAAGTATCAATTGAATGTATATGTCATCATAACTTCTATCAGGAACCTATTTTTTCTTAACTCACAGTTTCGTTCTGAAATAGTTTTGACTAATTGGGGGAAAAATGAAAACCAGAAGTAGAGTTTTACCATATAAAAATATTTGTTCCAAAACATAATTTTTTATAAAATTCCATCGAATTTCATGTCACGCCTACATAGTCTGATCAACATGAAAAACACAGAATCATTCTGACAACTACTTAGACTAGATGGGTGCCTTTTGGTGCTTGTGTCGCCTTTTCTAGAAAGTATTTAAAGCCACAGTATGCTTATTTTCAACGTCAACGAAGACGATGAAGACTTTGTGTCAATTATTAGTGTGTAATATTACCGTCAAACTTGCATTAAATCGCCCGATGTACCCAGGTGTTATATGAAACCAGTGATTAATAAAAACGTACGCTTTGGGCTTTGGTTTGTGAACTTTTTAACTATTGTGCTATCTATATCTATCTGTTAACATAAACAATACCTATGCTATAAATAAACAATTTGGATCGGAACCGAACGCTACCTGTAGCAGCAGCTGTATTTCAATATCTCATTTCTATCTGAAGTAACTGAGCGGAAACCATTTCTTCTATTTTTATTAACAGTGACCTTGACCCCAGTGACCCCAAATGTATTTTCAGAAGGTAGAATAGCTATTTCTTAAAAATACGTTTACTCTTAATTCAAATGTACATATGCGCAATTTAAGATCATCCTCAAATCTACAACAATATTCCCGCAGACAGAATAGTGAGTTGTTAGAAAATCGTTTGCCTATTAAGGCTCTAAAGAGTGGAACTCACTTCCTCACCATATAAAAAATGCCCAATCTGTTAATCATTTCAAAACATTGTATTTACAGTGGATTAACCAAACCATATAATAATGACTAAGTCTTGCAACTCAGTTTGGACATATTTATGTTACTGTATGCATGAATATACTACAATTCATTTTAAATTATCATATATCTTTGTAAATATTTGTATAATATACATTGTTGAGGCCTCATGGAAGATTGACAAGTTTCAGATGAGTTCTCTCGTTAAATGAAGTCTTTACTATTATTATTATTATTATTTCTTTTGAGACATAGTAAATGCATGGGCAGTACGTAAGAACTCAAACGTAAAAAATGTCACAAATTTAAAAATGGTTACAAATGTAAAAAAAGGAGTCACATATGTAAAAACATACGACAAATGTGTCACGTTTGGTGACATATTTTGCGACAAAAGTGAAAAAAAGTTTACAAATGTAAAAAAATGAAAGTAACATAATAAATTATGTTAAAAAAAAAGAACACACATTTAAAAATACATTTTTAAACGTTCATTTGTTAGCTCTGTTGATCAAAGATCATGACGTGGTGCGGCGTCCGTCGTCCCTCCCTCCGTCCGTCCGTCCGTAAACTTTTGTTTGTGGTGACTGTTCCCCTGACACTGCTAGACAGATTTTCATGAAACTTCACCGGAATGTTGCTCTTGATGTCTAGTTGATCCTAGCAAAATTTCAAAAACCGTAAGTGATATTGAATTGGAACCTTAACCAAATGACTGGCAAGGCCATCTAATTATATAGGGTGAAAAATTGGGGCGACTACTTCTCTGAAAGTGGTCCTATTTCCATAACACTTCACAGGTTCCCATGACTGATCTGGCTATCAAAATCTATCAGTAGAGTTTCAAGGTCATTGACCTCTTGTTTTGAGCATTATTTTCCGTCGAATTCGAATTTGTGCTTAGTTTCCTCCGTCTCAGACCGACATTCCATTCGTTTCGACCAGTTTACTGTTGTATACACCTTCACACCCGCAATAGTCTACCACCTCAACTGTTCATTTCGACAGACGGGAGAATACAGAGCCAGTTGCGGAGAGACATCTGGATTACAAAACCATCGGATAGCGCGTCTATGTTCTTACAGGGGATTATCACTTGTCCTGTTTCCTCTAATAAAAGTAATTATTTTAATAATCCCTTGTGTGTGCGCGCTTACGTGCGTGCTCGCGTTCGTGTGTGTGTTTCTATTCTGGTCCACTGACTCAGATTTCACATCTTGAACATCAGATTTAAAATACGCTTATAGTAAATGCAAAATATTAAACCTGGCTCTTGTAGTTTCAGAGAAGAAGATTTGTTTCCTATATAAGCCTATGTAAAACCATGACCCCTGGCGCGGGGCTAAATTGGACCCAAGGGTTACCATTTGACAAACTTAGTAGCAGACATAAACTGATGCTACTTGTAATACATGAGAGCTCAGTACCTTGTGGTTTCAGAGAAGAAGGGTTATTAATGTTTTTTCCAATATAAGTCTACGAAAAACATGTAAAATCTCAATATACAAACTTTGGACCCCGGGGCACAATCATGTTTTATCCAGGGGACTTATTTGAACAGATCTGATAGGCTAGGCATTGGCGATCATTTAAAAAGAAATATTATCAAAATCTGTCCAGTGGTTCTTTAGACTTTAGAAGATAAGTGTTTAAGGTTTTGACAATATATGGTAATGGCGGCCATCTTAGACCTAATGCTAGCAAATCTAAAAAGCAAGTCATTTAATTATCATCCATGTGATATTTGGTCAAAATTAGCCAAGCGGTGTCTGAGGAGAAGTCGCCACGGCGAAAGTTTACGGGCAGACGGACGGAAAGACGGACGGACGGACGCCACACCACGTCATGGTCATGACCTTTGACCAACAGAGGTAAAAAATGAACGTTTAAAAATGTATTTTTACATTTGTGTTCTTTTTTTCTTTCACATATGTATATTTTTTTTTTTTTTTACATTTGTGTTCTTTTTTCTCTCACTTTTGTCCCTTTTTTTTTTTTTTACATATGTCACCAAACGTGTTACATTTGTCGTATGTTTTGACATAATTGACTCTATTTTTTTTTTACATTTGTAACCGTTTTTACATTTGTGACATGGTTCCTACATGGCACGCTGACATTTTAATTCAGTTTTATGTTTACATAAACATTTCCTGTGCCTGTGCTATCTGCACACTTCTTGTATAGTGCTTAGCGTCGGCGCAGCGTGTAGGGGATACAGCGTAATTAGATTCGGCATAGTGTGTACAGTTTAATTTTATTTAGTTTATTTGTTAGCGTAATACTCTAAGTTGTAACTTTTCCGAGTACTTTGTCAACTGTTTCAGTTTATGTGTTAATAAGCATACTTTGTCTTATTATGTTAGTGTTGTAAATGTAATATAATTTTAACTTTATCTTATAACTACTGCATAATGGCATTATGGTTAAAGCCATATAGTACCTGTATGGTTATGTAATGTTTTATTGTATATACAAATGTACTATGACGACAAAAAATATAAAACGGTAAAACTGCTTTAATAAAAAAGAAATAATTATGGACATGTGGTTCCGGTTTCATTTCACTTTTTTGCACAAAGAGTCAAGACGTTTTTATTCAAAATCAAGCATCGAAGATGATCAAGACTATCTAAAACGAAACTACCACCGCCATCAAATAAGAGGAAATGCGAGGATAAGCCTGACATACTTAAGTCCTTATCCTGCCACCAATAGGCAACTTTTACAACACATGTTCACTGTTTCTAAACCTAGTAACGACGTTTATAACGTACACATTTTGAGAATCCAAACTCTATAGACATAATATAAACGGCTTTAACCATCAAGATTAAACCCCAGAACTGGAGCGTCGAATTAAAATTTTACCAACTCATAATTTTATTTTACGCATATTCGGTCACGGGTATTTTAAGAATCAATGACAAAACCTATACTTTTAATCGGCACATTCATATTATTAAATGACCTTAACACCTGGATACAGTTTTGATAAACGCTTTTTTTTTAAAATGTAATTTTGCCGTTATTTGGTGGGATAGTTTCTTTAAACAAACGGCTAAGATATATATATGTATTTTTTCTATTCCTAACACTGATGTTATTGAGTTTTATACATACATATATGTAGTGAATATAGTATTATATTTTGCTTTTTAAATGTACAATCGTGGCATAACATGTAGTATACCAACTGATGATTGGAACTTAAACATGCTTAAAACCCATTATATCTCAAATGGTGAAATGGTGTATATCGAAATTTTGATTAGTTTCTATCCAGTGATCTGTATAATAATGAATGTAAGAATTAAAAGTAATTATTAATACGCCTGTTACTGACATGCTCTCTGTCTGTCTGTATATCTGTTTGGCTCTCTGTCTGCCTCTTTGTGTGGTTATTTGTCTGGCTCTCTCTGTCTATGTACACTGGATTATGAATATGTATTACTTGTCATTGCGATTTTGTATTCAAATCCAATCATCCATGATAATTTATATTCATGCATTATTGTTATTGATTCATTTTAGAGGTCCCTTAGAACGTTTTTTTGATTCCTGATAAATAACATATCCATATCAATATATGATAATCTACTTTCTGAACTGCTTTATGTATTACCATTTCCATTCAAACGTGCAAGCATTGTTCCGTACGAAATTAGTGTTTACTCAAACCATCGTCTCATAAAAACAAATTAGTTCAATAAAATACTAATTATAGCGAACAATTGTAAATCAATGCTAGACATAATGGCCTTTGATGAGATTCAACGGTTGTACAAGAATACTATTTCTCCACTGTTGATGTATATGTTGTAATGGCAGAGTGTCAAATAGGTGCGATTTTATTGTATGTGATAGTGTAATTAACGATATTGATTACTCTGATTATATACCAGATAACCCCCTAAAGCGGGCCTCACAAGATACATGTGCGAATCCACAAGGTAACAGGTTATTGGACTTGTGTAAAGCTACTTCTTTTCGATAGGCCAATGGTAGATTAGGGTCAGATTGTGGTGTGGGATGTATAACGTACGTTAATAGGCATGGAAGCAGCGTAATTGATTATCTTTTGTTAAAAGAACGCGATTTTCCATGTGTGAGCGATTTTTGTATACATGCATTTAATGAATTTAGTGACCATGCACCGTTATCGTTCACTCTTGCTGGCAAAACGCACGCCGGGAATGATAAACATTCATACGAAACTGAGTCTATAAAATGGGACGAATTGCATAGGGAACAGTTTCGACGGGGTATTATTGGTAAATTGCCATGTTTTAATGCATTGTTCGATAATTTTAATTCAGATAGCACGAATAGTGTAGATAATCTTGTATCGCAATTTACGTGTACAATGCGTGAAGTCGCTGACCCACTTTTTATGAAGCACATCAAAATCACTTCGTCGGGGTTTCAAATTAAAAATAGTGACACGAAAAAATGGTTCGATGAAGAATGCTACCAGTCTAAACAACTTTATAAAAATTCATTGAATGAGTTTAACAGATTAAAGTCAAATGAAAATAGAACATCGCTTGCTAATCTAAAACAAGCTTATACGAGATTAATTAAAAAGAAACGACGCGCGTTTAAATTTAAGCAAGCGAAAGAGTTTGAAAATATGCGACGTTCAAAGCCTAGAGAATTTTGGAGACGTTTGTCGAAACAAAAATCGTAAATGCCAGTATATCTGTGGATGATTTTGAGAACTATTTTTCAAATTTATTTAAAGATATAAAAACATCTATTTCAGAAGAATCAGAGAACTTTAATGCTAATCATGAGTTCAATGATAATGACCCAATTTTCGAAGAATTAGATAAAAGGATAAGCGTAACCGAGGTAGAGTCGGCAATAAAAGCGTTAAATAAAAATAAGGCGGTTTCGGGCGATTTTATGCTTAATGAATATTTCATTGCTAGTTGTGATATATTATCGGGTCATATTACTGATATTTTTAATATTATTTTCGATACAGGTTGCTTTCCGGAAAGCTGGTCTAAGGGTTTTATGATTCCTCTACATAAAAAAGGCGATATTAACTCTGTTAACAATTACAGGGGAATTACATTAATTAATTGTATGAGTAAACTATTTACAAGCATCTTGAATACGCGGATTGACAAATGGTGCGAAAATAGTAATATCATATCAGATGCTCAATGCGGGTTTAGAAAAGGTAGGTCAACAACAGATGCAATATTTATTTTGCATAGCATTATAAACAACATTTTAAACGACAAAAAAATACTTTATTGCGCATTTATAGATTTGAAAAAAGCGTTTGATTCTGTCTACAGAAACGCGTTGTGGTTAAAACTATATAAATGTGGTGTCAACGGTAAAATGCTTAGGATAATTTGATCCATGTATGATACAGTTAAAGCATGTGTTAAGTCCTGTGGATCTTACTCCGAATTCTTTGATATTTCTATCGGTCTAAAGCAAGGTGATATTGTCTCACCGATTATGTTTTCTATATTCATAGAAGATTTAGAATTGTTCTTATTAAATAGAATAGATGGTGGTTTATCTCTTAATGATATCACTTTAATACTGTTGCTTTTTGCTGAAGATATGGCTGTACTGGGATCAAGCCCAGATGACCTTCAGCAAAGTCTTAATAGACTCTATGAATACTGTGAATCCTGGGGTCTTGAAGTTAATACTGAAAAGACAAAAATAGTTGTATTTCGTAAAAGGGGTAGAATTAAAGAATGTGAAAGGTGGTATTATAATGGAAGTTCATTAGATGTCGTCGATGATTTTAATTATTTAGGTGTGGTTCTTAATTATACTGGCTCCTTTTCGTTAAACCAACAATGTCTTTGTGGAAAAGCCTTAAAAGCAATGAATATGCTCTTGGTTAATATTCGAAAATATGAATTGAAACCAAAATTATCTCTTCAGCTTTTCGATGCTTTTGTGGCATCAATATTAAATTATGGAAGTGAAATATGGGGGATTACAAAATCAAAAGATATTGAGAGAATACAGTTAAAATTTTGTAAAATTATTTTAGGTGTTAAACTTACCACAAGTAATGCTGGTATTTATGGAGAGCTCTCTCGTTACCCCTTATACATTAATAGATATGTAAAAATGATCAAATATTGGTATAAACTATTGTCTACAGAGAACATTATACTAAAAGCAATATATAAGGATTTGTTATCTAACTGTAATAAGGGCGCGAAGTATTGGCTAACTAATATAAGGTTTATCCTAAACAGTAACGGTTTTAATAATGTCTGGGATAATCCAATGAGTGTTAGTTTTAAACTGTTTCCTTTAATATTTAAACAAAGATTAATAGATAATTTCATGCAACAATGGAGATCTGATATAGAAGGCAGTAGAGTTTTAACGCTATATAAGGTGGTGAAAGATAATTTTGATTTTGAAACATATCTAGAAACATTATGCTCCAAAAAATTAAGAAGTTGTATAACAATAATAAGATTATCCGCTCATTGTTTAAGAATAGAAACAGGGAGATACTCAAGAGGTAGAACAGAGAGAAACGAAAGAGTGTGCGAAATTTGTAACACAAACGCTATTGAAGACGAGTACCATTTTATTTTGATCTGTACTACTTACTCTAACATTAGAAACAAATATATTCCTAAATATTACACAACTAGATCAAGCATGTTTAAATTTGTAGAATTGTTGCAGTCATTAAACAAAAAGATTATTCTTAGTTTAAGTAAATTCATTTCCGATGCACTTGTATTAAGGCTATCTACATCCATTTTAATAGACTAAAAAAAAAAAAAAAAAAAGCAACAAAAAACACTAGATATCTTATTTTAGAACATCCTCGTTTATCATTGACATACCATAATATATGTATGTTTTTGATTGTTTAAATATGTATGAAACAAAACAAAAACTTAGTGATTATTTTGTTGTATTTGCAATGTTAATATCTGTCACGTGTGTGTATATTATAATTATCATATATTTGTAATGATGAAAAACTGTAATAGTTTAAGTCAATAAAAGTATCTATCTATATCTAAATTCCATTAGTTTCTATCCAGTGATCGGTATAAAACTTGATTTAAATTTAACAAAGAAAAAAAAATCGCATGTTCCTGACATAACTTTACATCAGCTTTTGAATGCTTCGATTTTTTTTTTTTTTTTTTTTTTCAAATTCGATCGTCCATGATAATTTATATTCATGTGTTATTGTTATTGTTTATGTTTTAGGTAACTTAGAACGTTGATCCACTCCTGATAAATAACATATCCATATCAATCAATGATAACCTACTTTCGGAACCCCTTTATGTTCTATCATTTCGGCATACACTGAAACATTGCTTGGTCTAAGGCCGGGGAGAAAAATACCTGCGTTTCTGGTTACCCGACCGTCCCTATTTTTTGGCGCCGACCCTACAGTTTTTTATCATAAAAAAAAAAAAAATATTAAAAAAAAAATATATATAAAAAAAAGAAAAGAAAAAGATTTCCGTGTTATTTGTTGAAAACAAACATGTTTTAAGGATTCTTGAATTAAAACTTAATTAAGCCCCTAGCAAAGATGCTATATATATTAAAATAGAATCCAATTAGTTTTGACATCCATGAAAAAAAAAAAAGAAAAAAAAAAATACCTACCTACCTACCCTAATTTTTTCAACCGAGTTACCAGAAACACAGGTATTATTCTTTCTGGCCTAACTAGACTGGCCTCATTAGCCTGATCTTAAAATTGTTTACCTTAATTGTTATTGTTCCAGGGCATGTCCTTAGTCAGGTTCTTCGCAATGTGGGGCATTCACAAAAACGATTGAATCTTAAACAAGCAAGGTTTTACGCAAGCGTAAAATAGCTGCCGAGAGAAAATAGCATTATTTCTGGGTAGGAACTGGGAACAAAGTTTAACATAATAATAGACCAAGTCACGGGTGTTAAAACAATATTAAAAAAAAAAGAGTTGTCACGGAGACGTTTTTTTCACCAGACACTTTCTTCCCAATTTGTGCTACCAAACATTTTGAATCAATGTGGGCGAATACTTGACATGCCTTACAAATTGATTACATATTCACCTTTGTAGCACGACGTGCTAAAGTAAACATCAGCACAGAAATACAATTACTCACATTTATAGGATGCGTATGCGTTAGCGTGCATTACAACACAGATAAACTGTTCATTGCTACCATGTGTAATTATAAGATTGCGTTGTCAAAGTGAAAAAAACTCAAAGAAACTATTCATTACTACCTTACCATGTGAATATAAGCGAATAACTATAACTATATCATAAACAGGTTGCATTTTCTCATCTTAAATCAAAAACGTGTTGTTTCAACATGATACTTATTAATTTACCACTTCTGAATGACCCTCGCAAGGTGCACAGTTCCAAACATACTGAGTACTGCTGCATTGTCCCATATGACATGTGCTAATCTTAATGTGAGCCACTGACCATCTAGAAACAACATAAATTAACTTGGGCACTCAAACATTAACCCCAGTGTTGAAGCAATGAACCTTTGGCCTGACCTAATAAGTCCCAAGAGACCAAATAATCTTAGGCCAGGCCATGGACAGGCTAGTTAGGCCAAGCCATATTTCAGTGTAAGCCTATCATTTCCATTCAAATTGTAAACATTGCTCCGTACGAAATCAGTGTTTATTCGAACTTTCGTCTCATAAAACTAATTAGTCTATTAACCTATTAAATAGAGATCGATGCCTGACATAATGGCCTTTGATGAACACGGCTGAATAATATTTTTCCAATGTTGATTTTGAAAGTGGAGATCGTTAACATTATACTATACTACACGTTAACAAAGAATTGTAAATGGAAGAGGACAATGGTGTTTATTTCAACTAGATTGAAATCAATGTAATAGTCGAAATAATTAATGGAATTCTCACTCCCTTGACGGCCGGTGTTACTGATGCCTTTGAAGTTGGCGATACATGTCACTTCATTGTTGCTAAACCTGATGCCTGAATAACTGTAAATGACTGAGAGAGTTATGTGAATATCTTTAAAGGATATAGATGCTGCGAATGAAAAGCGTTGGCACCTAGGCAGCATAAAACAAACATGTGAGTTGTTGACAAACAGTTTTTAATTAGTGCTAAATTTTAGGAATAAATAAACTTGTTTTCATATTCGAAAAGAAAAGTAAAACAAATAATGACAAGGGTCAATATAAACGTGTCCGGTGTACGGTTCGAGTTTGACCGGAATATACTGAAGGACAAACATTATGGTAGACTGGCAATCATGTGTAACGATGCCGAAATGAATGGCAAACCTTTGGATTTCGTAGTCGACCGGCCCTCCGACAGTTTTGGCGCCATTCTGTCGTATTACCAGACGGACGGCCTACATATGCCGTCCGGAGTCTGCCCCGGATATTTTCAAAAGGAACTGGAATTCTGGTGTATTGGTCCGGATGCTCTAGCCGACTGCTGTTCCTACAGGTATACTAAACACATTGTATTTAAAACAAAAATTATTGGTATTTATCATTATTATCATAGTCTAGATGTTGTTGTTTTGATAATCGCCTCTTTTCTGTGATAATAAAAAACATGTATTCAATGATGAACAACTCTGTTATATAAGAGAAGCTAGTCGATCTTACATTTTTGTCGCGTAATACAGCATTACAGAATTGAAAACAGTATCATTTACCTAAGCAATCCTTACGCTCGAGCGCGAGAGCGAGAGAGCGCGAACTCTAGATAAATCTCATAATATATATATTTTAAAACCATCGTATTATTGTGGTTAAAAGAAGTACACATCGGATAAATTAACACAACTACAGATAGTTTGTTAAAAACA
Source organism: Cyrtodaria siliqua (assembly GCA_037043455.1). Taxonomy (NCBI): domain Eukaryota; kingdom Metazoa; phylum Mollusca; class Bivalvia; order Adapedonta; family Hiatellidae; genus Cyrtodaria; species Cyrtodaria siliqua. The sequence continues at coordinate 9,618 of JAWPHD010007060.1, read as the reverse complement.
AAAAAATTATGACCGTAATTAATCATGTCCTTCGGGACGGCTTAAAACAGACAAATTGTTGGCTTAACAACTCTGAGCGCTCTGCTTTATATTAGCAATGTTTTTATGAAAGCCGAATGGTTTATTTAATGTGAATATTAAAACAAAAAGACAAAAAGAAGAAGAGAACATTTTTTTTTAAAGTAACCTTCCGGGAACATCTTCGTTTAAATATATAAAATGCTTCTAAGTTGTCGCCGTGGTGTAATGGTTAGCATCTCGTTAGTCATCCAGGGATCCTGCAGGACGATATTTTCTAGGAGTAACCAAATACCGCTCAAATATCTCCTCCATGGGGTGATTTAGGGTTGGAGTCCTGTGGCTCGAAACACAATATCGAAACAGTTCGATTATTCTGCAGAATAATAAACTATGCGAGAACATTGATTAATACGCAGAGTACATTATTATTATTACTTCTTTATTTTCCTCCATGATGTAGGAGAGCATATACATATAATTATAGCATACAATACAAATTCAAAACTTTAACATAGACAAAAGACAACATATATGTACATATATAGAACAAAAATATATACATCAAGCAATACATGTAGTGTTACTGAATAATGTTCTATCAGGCTAACTTAGTTATGAGTACTGATCGAGTTTTAATAACACTATTTATCACATAAGGTTCCTTGTTAGCAGTGTCAAACACCCATTTAATATTCTATTGTATGACACACGTGTAATACAACCTGGAACGATTTTGATTGATTGAGTTAAACCTGTACCACTACGCAAGTTTATTAACTGAAACTATTTTATTTTATTACAAAATCACCCAGATCTGAGTCATAAACTTATTATTTGTGACAGCTTATAAAAATAGTAAAACACATTGTTGTTGGTTTGTTAAAAAGTTGGCGTAAACTGCTTTTTTGTAAAGGGGGCACTCCACAGTTTCATGTACATTTCTCAATCATCAAACCCATGACAAGCCCTTAGCCTGAATCCTTGAGCAATATAAATCACATCATCATTGTGTCATACATTTCTTAGAAGACAATAAAATTACCCATGTTTCCATACCAAAAAAAAGCATTTTCTGTACAAATTTAGTCCCATTTCTTTAAGATTACCCCGACCCTCAAAACATGCTAAAAAGGCAATTTTAGCAATATTTCAAATGTCAATAAATAAAAAATAAAAAAATTCCTACGCATATCAGGGTCATGTCTGCACTCATAATTATCTTGCATATCAGGAAATGCTAAATTTTACATACCTATTCCGGCGTTTTAAAAAGTTATTCCATGCTGATCTCCCCGTGAGTGAAAATCAGCCATTTTACCTACTTTTAGGAAGTTTTTGATTGGTTCACATTTTTCTATTTATAGCCTCCAAAAAACCCAAAGAATGCATACTTAGAAGTACTCAAAACTAAAAAAAACCCATCAAACATGTGCTTCATAATTATTATAAATACCATCCATGGACCTAAAATGAATGAATGAATGAATGAAAGTCTTTATTTATCGAGGGTGACCCAATTAGTTTATACTAATCTTCCTTGGGGCCCTCTGTAACAAATACATGATACAAAATACAAGAAAGGCAAGATACATAAGATATATGTAAACATAATAACATTGTTGGTGGTGGTAGTTTGAACGATATTTACACAATAATAAGATGAGATGATATCTATATCGAGTTTAATGTTGTTTTTCCTTTATCCATTTCATGCAATTGTTTGTAAAACTTTTCATTGTTGCACACTTCTGAATGTGCTCTGGAATATTATTCCATAAAATGGTCCCGGAGTAAGACATGCTGCCCTTGAAAAGTTCCCGATTAGGCTTAGGAATACTAAAATTAGTATCAGTTAGTGATCGAAGACTTCTGTCAGTTGAATTACGAGTAGTAAACATATCGGAAATATATGAAGGGGCAGTATTGTTCGAAACTCTATACATGAATTTGGCCTTTTGAAGTATAATTCGCTGATCAATTGTGAGGCAATTTAGTTGTTCCATAGCGGCTTGAAAAGTAATATACTGTTCACCTAAAACAACATGACATGCCCTTTTTTGCATTATTAAAAGGCTGTTGATATTTTTTCGACTTGTGTTACCCCAGATTACATTACAAAAGTCTAGATGTGGCTGTATGTAAGCTTTATAGAAAATAATTCGATAATTCAAAGGAATAAAATATTTTATTCTTGACAGTAACCAAACATTTCTGGCTATTTTTTTCTTAATAAACAATATGTGGTCATCCCATTTTAAATTTTCATTTATATTTACTCCTAAAATTTTATCACCGGTAGTAATCTGTAAATCAATGTCATTATAGCGCAAAGAAAGTGATTTATCTTCTAATCTGGCACGTCGATGTGGTGTGGTTACAAAAAGGACTTTCGTTTTTGACGCATTTAATACCATACCGTTATGCAAGCACCAGACTTTCAAAATATCAAGAGCTTTCTGTAGATTTATTTCTATTATATCTTTGGATTCGTTTATTTCGTATATGGTAGTATCGTCTGCATACATATCTGTATAAGAAACAATGCCATTCAGTTCAAGGGGAAGGTCATTGATGAACACCAAAAACATTAAAGGTCCTAGTATGGACCCTTGAGGTACCCACACGTTATTGTTTGTTCCTTAGAAAGAGCACCTTTCAAAGATACGACTTGTTTCCTATCTGACAGGTAAGATTTGAACCATTGCAGTGTAAGCTCACCACATTTATATAACTTTAATTTTTGAAGTAAAATGTTATGATTTACCAGATCGAATGCCTTCCGGAAATCTACCATTATAGCACCTGCAAATTTTCCTTCATTTAATGCCTTTAGCCATTTATCTATCATATAAACCAAAGCTGTTTCACAGCTATGTTGTTTCCTGAAACCACTTTGTGACTTACATAAAAGCTGATAGAATTGTAGAAAACTCATGAATGAATCATGCACATGTCTTTCAATTAATTTTGATATTGTAGGTAATACAGAAGTAGGCCTATAATTGTTTACATCGTCAGACGGTCCGGCTTTAAATAACGGAAACACTTTCGCATGTTTCCAGGTGTTTGGAAATACACCTTGTTTAATACTACTATTAATTAAATGTGTAATACTGTTTGATATGCAATTAGCTGATAGTTTGAGAAGTTTTGGGCCAATTTGGTCAAGCCCAGTTGCTTTTGAAGAATCTAAATTTACCAACATAATTCGCAACTGAACTTCGGTTATTAATGGGATATTGAAAAACATCTGCTCAGGGACCTTTTTGTTTACAAAATCGTTTATCAAATTGAAATCTGAGTTCGGAATTGGTTGTTTCAAATTTGCTGCTATGTTTATGAAAAAATTATTAAACTCATCAGCCATTAAAGTTGAATCGGTAATGTCTGTCCCATTAATATTTAATTGATTTATTGTGTTGGATTTGCCCGAGGATTTAGAACTCCTTAAAGATTTTCCATATAGATTTTGGGTCGGATTTTCCGTCCTCTATTTTTCTTTCGTATGACATTTTTTTAGATTCCTTTATTAGTTTAATCACTTTATTTCTAGATATTTTATAATTGTTCATATCATGTTGCATTTTATATTGATCTCTCTCTTTAATAGCGTCTAAAATATTAGGCGTAAGCCATTCAGGTTGGTGTATATGTTTTACTCGATGGTTTTTAATTGGCAAATGTTTATCTACTATATCTGAACATTTATTAATCCAGTTTTCAAGAATTATATTTGCCTCCGAGATTGATCCAGTTTCCCAATCAACTAAATTTAGATCATGCAGACAATTGATTTCATTAAATGTTTTAAAAGATCGGTACTCAATTGTCTGGTGATCGTTTATCTTGGCGTAGCAATGAATTTTTCTTGTAGATGCTTAGTTGATTTCTTTCTGATTTTCACCATGGACATTCATGCGAAACTGAGGAGTGCCCCCAAAGAGGTAAAACACGAACTCTTTTTTCGCAACGTTCAGGTGGGAAGCAGAGTGGTTTTTAGCTCCGCCGTCCACTTATCATAGCAACACATGACAACGGAAAGTAGTACGTCATTTTCCGTCAACGTCAAAAAAAAGTGAAACAGCCGCCATTTTCTTTTTTTTAAACGCGTAATCTGGAAGATTGTAACAAGTTTATATGATTAAAATTTTAGTTCCCTTTTAAGTTTCGTCATCTTCAGCTGTATTGACTTTTAGATGCTTTACTGCGCGAGAAATTTCGAGATTCACCCATTTAAAATTCCGAAGCGAGGGGAAGTAACTCGTAAGAGATGTCATTGTTAAAATGCGTTTAAAAATGGTAACACTTGTGTTCTTTTCTAATGAAATACAAGGAGATACTAAAAATATGTTGTTTAAGCTTAAATAGTACATGGAGTGTACTACATGTTACGAACATCATGGTATTTCTTTATAAAAATTACACGCTAAAACGATAAAATGTTCGACTCGGCACTGTCGGTCAAAAAATATAACGAGGGTAAAGTCATTGAACGTCTTCAGGTGCGTATTTGGTATTCGGTGAAGGGGCTCACACTTAGTCTGAAAAGTAGTCTGTAGCCTATATTTAAAAAGGCTGACCGCTGTTCAGCTTCTCGTTGTGCATTTTGATGGCCAATCTGGAATTATGGAACTCAACTGGCCACCCGCTAATGTTTTTTTATTTATTTTTTATTGGCGAGTATCACCATATGCAGCCATATTTAACATCAAAATATACTAAAACAAAGCTGCAGTCCAATTTATTTGGTTATCCCTCACCGGCCCGTCACCACCACCATCACCCACCCCACCCATAAAAAAAATAAAAAATGCGGATCTGGTCAGGGTAGGTGTCTCATTAGAATCGCGGAAACCGCCCTACTCCTACTTCTGCTTATTAAACATGCTCGGAGAATAGACTTCGATATATAAACTTCAGATAGGAGGATTTATGTCCGCTTACGATGGACGAGGCTAAACACACTGAAGAAAGTCAGTGGCGCCGTTGTCTTGAACCCGGATCCTGTGCTTTTAAGTTTTTAAGTGCATCGCATTGTCCGCTACACCGACACTTGACAAAACAAATATAACGGCTTAATATGTCAAACTAGTATAGACATGGAAATATCAGTTTCCAGATTGTTATTAGTGGGAAGCGGTCACTAAGTCGACCTTGAACTAGAAGTGTGTTCCATCACCCATGAACACTTGCTTCGCCTGCTGACAGTGCTGTTTGCTTATTTCCAAGGTTAGGTTGCAGGTTAGGCTGATAAATAGGGCATAACCTGCCAAAATGAAAGTCAGAGGTATTGCACATGTGTAACAACATCCATTGAGATGAAGACGTTGGTGAAGTTTCATGAACACAATTAAAATACTTTTCAATTGATGGCCAAGGTTAGGTTGCAGGTTAAAGCATGACAAAGTGATCGATAAGTGTCTGCCATCCTAAGCAGTAGACACAAAAATAAGTGTTCAGTTCTCATATGAATATATCCGTCATGCGGATATTTTTTATGCACTCTTCAACCCAATGAATTTTACTTGACCAGGCTAGACCAGTGACATTTGCTTTATCAGACGAGTACCGCTAAGTACAGCAAAACATGTTTCGAGATGCTAATTTCAAATTCAGTGCTCGATATACACTTCAAGATTGCCATCATCGGCCCATGTGTCACTTTAATTACAAAAGAACTATTTCAAAAGCTTGAATAAACAATAAATAAATTAAAATGACCTTGTGTTCCCAAAAGGCAGTTTTTCAGTTTCAGATACATGCATGACTGTAAGCAAATGGAAACTTTTTTTACATACAATGTAGATCCAACTGAACCAAAGAATAAATAATACAATATTTTATATATATTATATTTATAAACATCTATTAAATACTACAATAATGAAATTTACTTCATACTTACAACATACTTACAACAAACAAATCAATGTCATATATGGCCTAAAATGTGTTAAAATGATGTAAAACACCAAAAGTTTTTTTGAATGTGAGCATCTACTGTCAATGTATGACATTGTATACATTTGGTGTTTTTTAACAGCTTTACATATTATAATTATAGTCTCTGTGAGGTATAATTATGTTCATTTTGGTTCTTTAAAAAAATAATGTCTGCTTAGTCCTCGGGATTGCCAAACTGAAGTCACCATCATGATCAGGCGAACACATCTCAAGCGGGATACGCAGTAACAAGTATATACTGTAACGCATAAGGCCGAAGAAAAATTAACCGCGTTTCTGATTTGGCCTAATAAAATGAATATATTTCCTTGAGTTTAGAATCTTGCGATCACAGTATTGTCAACTTTTTTGGTTAAATCCACGTCTTCCAGGGTTGCATTGGTATTTGAAGAACGAAGGGCATCTGGAAACCAGATGATGCGTCTCTGAAATGAACGAAACAAGTTGTTAAAAAGGATGGATTGGTGGATGGATTGGTGGTACAAAATATATAAGCCATATGATATATGCATGGAATTTCACATGAATCAACAGAGTGTCCTGTTATTTTTAAAAGGAGTTTAACTTTGGCTGTCGTATATACCGTATTTCCTCTAACAGTAGCTCCCGGGCACTATGGAAAGTGCGAAGGGGGGGGGGGGGGGGGGGGGGGGGGGGCTAATATTATGATACAAATTTTCAATATATTTCACCTCCTTTCCCCGGACTGTTTCCTTATAGAATTACTGTACGGCGATCTTTTACTGTTACACCGGTATTGACTTAACCAAAACATGACTGTACCGAGTATATTACTGTCATCACTCTGCATCTATATGATACACATTTCTGTCAAACTTGACGATTACAAAACGGGTTGGTTGCATATGAATAAAAGATAAACTAAATAGTAAATTGAAAGGAACGAGATAAATAAAAGCGGTAATTGTATTGATGATGATAGCGCTTTAAGGTTTATGTCATAGACCATACTGGTGTCGAAGGTAAAAAACTCCCGTAATCAAATCCATAAGCGGTAAAAACAGTGTGTTTTTTAGAAACTTTTAATTTAATCAAATCCATTAGCGGTAAAAACATTGCGTTTTTTAGGAACTTTTAATTTTTGAAGACGGTAAGGTTTCTTAAAACAGGTGGGGGCTCTTCTAATAGAGGAAATACGGTATTAATATATAGGTAAATTGACATCACAGAGAAATGTGAACGTTTAACATCAACTTGTATGGGTTTTTGTGTGATAAATAGAATCTCACAAAATCATCTATTATTTTTTAAACTCTTCAGTAAACATTAAACATTATTTGATGCTCGACAAGCCGCGCATTGTATATTTTTGCCAACTCGTTTAATAAATCCGCTATCGATCATGGAAGATCAGCTATTATATCCGCCGAGAAATAAATATTTAATCATTATATTCTCCCATCACTGCTAAAATCAACAAAATATTCTGAAGTATATAATTTTTTTAGGTCACACATAGATGAAATATTACATTTTTATATTGTGCCCGGCCTTCGCACAGTATATGTTATTTAGAGCCGCCCCAGAGAGAGGAAAAGGATACATAGGAATCTGGGAACCGTGCCCTACTCTTATTATCGAATAGATTCCTGTTGTTCCTTAATGTGCTTGGAGGATAGACTGATACACGGGACCGCCCGGTTTACGTCCCCATCCGAAGGACGAGGTTAAGGGAAAGTGTGTTTCCCAAGAACACATAGACGGAAAGGATGAGATATGAAATGCCTGTATATTATTCTCTATAATTATAGTATAACTGTGTAATTTATATATTATTACTAATTGCTGATATTATTGCACCAATCATATATTTAAACCTATGGTAGAATAACGAAGACAAATAATACATCTAAATTTTAGTTAATTATATGCAAGCAGTTTTGAAGTGAAATTGATACGGGACTAATAAACTGTGATACTAATGTTCGACAAAATCTTCAAGATTGCCATATGTCCCTTTAAAGTGTCCTATTATTTGTAATTTAACTGGGGCGGTCTTTAATAATATCGCTGTAAAGTGACAACAGCACAGAGAAACTTTCATGTTGTATCATGTGTATCCATTGTTTTATGTGATGGAATTTCACAATATCTCAACAAAACAAACAAAAAAGTAAAGTATTCCTATGAGCTGGGACAATTATACTTATAGTTAGGCACTCCTCTTTTTTTTTTAAAGTAGCTATCCCGCCAAATAACTACAAAATTGCACTAGAAAACCGTTTATCGAAACTCTATCCATATAACAATGTATATGCGCTGATTAAAAGTATAGGTTTATTAATAGGTTCTTAGAATACCCGTGATTGAATAACCGTAAAATGATGGTAACTCGTAATTCGACACTCCAGTTCTGGGTTTGGTCCGGCTGGTTAAAGCCGTTTATACTGTGTATGTATGAGTTTGATTTCTCAAAATATGTAAGTTATATATATACTTTGTCATCAGTAGGTTTAGAAACAGTGTACATAATGTTTATAAAATGTGACTGTTGTTGGCGGGATGGCTACTTAAATGAGAATAATAAAAAAATCTGTACAAATCGGGTTCTCCCACTCAAATAAATCTACTGATTCTCAAGCTTATCAAGCTTATTAAAATCTTCATTTATAAAAACCATGTTAAAGAACCGCAGAAATGTATTCCCGAATTTGGGGCGGCTCGAAATATTAACATTTGCTAGTAAGATAGATAGATTAGCTTAGGTACATTTTTTTTGAATTCCACTCTCTGGGGTGGCTCGAAATATTGCCATATTATTAGCTTAATTAACCTATATCACTGGGGTCAAATATATTAAAGTTTATAGCTTTAGCTTACCCAGGGCTAGGCTTAGTTAGTCTCAGAGCTGGAACTTGGAGATGCCACTTGACAGAAGGTGGCAACATCTGCAAAGATCCCTGAAAGAAAATCAATTGTTGTTTTTATACATACATACCTACAGTAGATGTGTTAATCCTTTACAGTACTGCTGTAGCTATATGCAAACTTTGGGCAGTGTGGGGTGTGTGTGTGTGTGTGTGGGGGGGGGGGGATGATGCAAGGGCACCGATTTTGTGGGTGGGGAGGGTGAAGGGGAGGTGGCAATGGTGCATTTCTGATCTGCGGTCATAGAGGGGGTTTGGGGACAAGGCCATTTATTTTTGGGGAACAATGGAACATTTTCTGTTATTGGTAATATTTTTGGGGAACAATGGAACATTTTCTGTTATTGGTAATATTTTTAGGGAACAAGGGAACATAATAATAAAAATAAATGGAAAAATATTTTTGGAGAACAAAGCAAAATATTTTTGGGGAACATATATAACTTTAATTTTTGAAGTAAAATGTTATGATTTACCAGATCGAATGCCTTCCGGAAATCTACCATTATAGCACCTGCAAATTTTCCTTCATTTAATGCCTTTAGCCATTTATCTATCATATAAACCAAAGCTGTTTCACAGCTATGTTGTTTCTTGAAACCACTTTGTGACTTACATAAAAGCTGATAGAATTGTAGAAAACTCATGAATGAATCATGCACATGTCTTTCAATTAATTTTGATATTGTAGGTAATACAGAAGTAGGCCTATAATTGTTTACATCGTCAGACGGTCCGGCTTTAA